>JAOSBO010000007.1:3676814-3688794 GCA_027563915.1 Erythroxylum rotundifolium
TTGAAGGAAATAGTCTTTCTCCCAAAAAAATATGATATCAATAAAGTTTGTATATCAATTAGACAAGAAATACACAAAGATTATGACTTGATACTTATCCTTAATTTTAACCCCAATACTTTGTAAATTCAAGAAGATTCAATTAACATTATAAATGTGATTTTCCACATGTAATTTTGTTATCATCGAGGTATACAAAGACCATTCTTTATATAAGCGATTCGTAAGTGATTTCTTCTGATACATACTTTCAAGTCATTTTCATAACGAAGCAACAATTATTTATCAACCACCTCTCTTTCAACATCACGTCTCTAATTACTTTGATAGAAACTCTTACTTTTTCCATGCTCCCAATTTCTCTAATTACTTTTATCCTTCCAACATTGTTGCTCATCTCTACTAAACAAGAACCATCCTCATCTTCACCATCCATATAGTGAAATTATTCAATTCATTGAATTTCTTAGTAACAAACTTGTGAAAAGACATCTTGAAGTAAAATATTAGTTTTGATACTAATTGTTAAGATACAAATTGCTCTAACATCAAATGTCTCACAAACAGAAGCAACATAGGAAGAAAATAAGAAAATAAAAAATACAAGAATTACTTGGTTCGGCCAATAGATGACCTACGTCCACAAGAAATAGAATAAATTTATGTTATTACTATAAGAAAGACAATATAAGGAGAGCTATGACAATAACTACCTCCTTATAAAATCCTTACCAAGCTACTTATAGGCTAGAATAAAATGTCTAACTACAGTGAAACTTTATTGTCACATAAACATAATGTCATTTAAACTTTATTTTCACACAAGTCTCTAAGGGCATTGAGATTATGTTTTCACATATCCTTATAAATTTTATCATGAGTCCGATGCATGTCATACTCTTTACACGGACATCAGTTTGCTTCCGACTTAATGTCTTTGACTAATATAAGTCTCACGCCAGTCCTATATCCCTGTGTTGCCAATTAACTTCTGTAATTTCACTATTCACTAAAATTCAAGGCATATTTCACAAAAAACTTAGTTGCACTTATTTGGGAAATGCTTGTAACCCCCTATTTTAAGAAATTCTAACAAAATAAAAAATCTAACAATCTCAATACCATTCTTTAATACCATTAAGCTGTGAGGTGTGAGCTCCAATGGTCCTCAAAAAGATATTACAAGTCTGTAATGGAAAAGAAAAAATTGGGTAGGTCTAAGGGGAGTTTTGGATATGGCCTGCATTTACATCCAAATAATGATAAGAATACTGACAACAATTAACAAAACCAGTTGAATGCAATGGACTCTAGATTAATAGATGATATGGAAGGATACAACTCCAGTTGATATGAGGTTGAAAAACTCCCCTCAATATCTGCAACTAATCATGTAGCAAAACATGTTTTGATTCAGAATATTGTTGGATTCGTATTCCAAGACAAGTAAGATGGATCAGCAAGTGGCCTGCATGAAAAGAAAGAAAAATAACCATCTCAAGAAACAAGGCTGTAATAGTATTTCCAGAGTTGCATACTTCACTCGTTTATTTTGCATATCAAACTCTGGTGGAGGATGCTTTAAACTTTCTCTGCCAACCAGCCAATGGTGACAGATAAACTACTTTTAATGGAACAGATACACTAGTTTAGTAACATAGAAAAATGGGAGATTTATCCATTCAAGCACGTTAAGAAATTAGAATTTTCTATCCACTACTTACCTTGGCTTCACCAAATATACGACAATGAAGCCTACTGCAAAGAACAAACACAAGCCACCAACTGTAAGATAAGCTCTGCCGAGAAAGTCATTCTTTCCACCTATCCAACTAGTTGTTGAAAGAACAAGCTTCTTTTTGCCTTCAAAACTGTAAGTATTGTAATTGTTCTGGATAGTAACTACAACTTCATCGTTAACTTGAAGGTCAACATCTAGCTTTCCATAAAGTTTTCTGAATGTTGGCAATGCTGCGGTACGCATCCAAACAATGAGATCAATTTGTTCACTCAACTGTTAAAGGAGAGATGGAGAATGGTTATAGAAGCAGAGCAAATCCTTCTATCAGGACATAAATTTTTAAAAAGAAAACAAAAATGAAAGCAGGTGGAATGAGCTAATTCTTGCAAGTAATTTTAAAGACATAATAAGTGGTACAGACAAGAAAGGTAAAGAAATGTACCGGGATGCTTGAATTGAGTTTAGCACCTCCAATCAATCCTTCACTCTGGAAGTTCTTAGGATAGACATCAGATCCAAACTTGTGGCTTTGATCACTTTTCCAGGCAATATTCTTTTTGCTGATGTCTAGAACCTTGTTTTGAACAGAAAACAAGTATGTATCGTTGAAGAGACTCCAAGCTATGAGGCCACAAGGAACAATAGGAGATTTATTTGATGTGACAGCTTCAGGTTCACAATCAGTTGTATCACTCTCGAATGCCCTGCTCCGCAACTGTTTATTGTTTCGACTTTTTACATATCTGGAAGCAGATTTTGACACGTCATTTGGTTAAATTTCTGTAAACAATCTCAGTTAAGAAGCATAGGATGATGAGATTGTAATTTGAGAGTGAATAAGATTTTAGTATAAAAGTTGGGGAAAACAGCTGGGCTAATTCATGTCTCCATGCAGTTGCATCTTAAATTTGGATTGAGCATGTTCAGCAAAAAGGCAACGATATGGGCATTCAGACAACAGGCTAGTTCAAGATTCTCCAACGAAAGTAGAAACAGGAATATTGAGGAAAGAACTTGAAAAAATGGGCAGAAAACTGAAATCTGGATAGTTTAAGGAAAGAAAATCAACAAATCAAAGTTCCTTAAGAAAACCACAGGGAATTTGACGAATAAACAAAATTCTGAATACTGTGAATTTGGATGGAGCCTTGCTCATTTAATAGGAAAGTACTCTATGCAAGTATTAATCCTGAAAGCTCATCTGAAGTTTGAAACTTCCAAACCCACCACTTCCTATCACAAGCGTCATTTCAAAAGATTTCATGCTCCATCACATTGGAAAATTCTTCATCACAAAGAGAATGATACTTCATTTACAGGGACTAAAACATTATCAAAGTGCCTCAACTATTCATGAAAGCACAAGTCGCCAGGGCTAAAAACAAATTCAGGAGCAGTACTTCCGTTAGATGCATGAGAAAAGTGAAAGCTAAGTACATACAAATGCTTTAAAGTTTAAAATTTTTAAAATTTTATAAATTAAAGAAATCGTAGATGGGTATAAGTTCCATGTTTTTGATATAAAATATATAGCCAAATCAGCACCCCTTAGACAAAACAGAAATGTGATTCGGGTTCTGCTTACCGGCGGTGGTTCTGATAGAAGTTCTCAAGTTCATAATAGACAAAAACAGGTCCATTCATTTGCTTTGAGACCTGGAAAAATCTTCAGTTAATGCTGTACTGTTCTGCAGAAAACATATTTAGCACTTCTATCTATATTGTACGAAAAGTATGCACAAATAGAAAGAATCAGAACTCCTCTAAAATGGAAGAAACTAACTTTTAAGCTTCTGATACAGGTCTTGTTGGTTTGGCTGTTTTGGATGTATTGGAGACTACCATCTCTAAAATCAGGTGGGATGCACTCTATGTCATACCGGTCCACTATTTCTACCACCTAAACATCCCACAAAAAGAACAAAAACCAAGCTTGATTTCAGTCGACTGATGTCTTCCATTTAATGAACTGTGCTAATAAACAAGGAGGGAAGATTATATTACACGTTCAGATGCAGAGAAGGTAGCAAGGCCAACTGGGATGAAGATAACGCCAACAAATATGAGTGCAGTGATGACCTGCAATCCATGATTTGGAATTACAGATAGCACTGAGCGGAATTAGAACGGAAGTAAGAATTTTAACGAAAGCATACCCATCCCGGTGTTAAGATTGGTTTGCAAGCAGGAAGCTCCTGCTGTGTGAACGCTGAATCTGCAGAAAGCAAAACCTCATCAATCAAACACAGCCGGAAATTTTGATAATGTGACAAGAATCTTACAATGTCATGCAAATCCAAAATGACACACAAAAAGCAATCAAATAGAATAACGTTAGCAAATATAAAGAAGGCATTTGACAACCAAATCATTGATTTGGATAGCTGAATCACAGGATATAGAAAAATGCAGAGCCATAAGAAAGAGGAGGAGACAGAGAAGAGAAGCGAGAAATGACATGAGGGTTTTCTGGAATTTGCGTGGGAAGAAGCAGAGCTTGTTTCTTCTTTCATATTCAACCAGATTCTCCAACGTTGACGGTCGCATCTAATCTCCAGTATTTTATGTCAAAGAGTACAGAAGAACAAACGAACATAACATTCTGCGTACAATGTTCTTTTCCAGATTCTGTATCTCTATCTCTTCCTCCCTCTCAACAGACAAAAGTTGATGTATGGTTGGTTGGGACACGCACACGAGCGGAACTACCGGTCTCTTCTCTTCTGTTCGTTTCGCTTTAAGATTCTTGAGACCAGCGGGTAGTGAGTAGCCCCACCCAACCCCAGCCTTCCCTTGGGCTTTTGGGACCACGAAAACTAATACTACGAATACTGTACCACGGTAAGTAAAGATTTTAATATGGTATGATATTAATATTAGTGTCAATATTAATTGAATACTATTTTAGATACTTTTTTACAATTATAAATATTTTTTAAATTTTATAAAGTATGAAATAATCATTTAATATATTTCCACTATATAATTTTAAATTTTAAGTCAAACGTAAAATAAAAATTATAATAATATAAATTTACTCTCGTAAATTCATCGTACCTCAAATTTTAAAATTTAGCACTTGTAGTTGCTAGAAAATTAAGGTTAAAAATTTTGTATTTAATCCTGTAAAAGTTGAGCAGTAGAAAGAGATGAACTTTTTGACATAAAGATAACACTTTTGTGATATAAGTAGTAGGATCTTTTTGCTTTAAACATATTTAACATAGCTAATGTATCTAGATTTGCCAACTTGTCTCAATGTCTCATCAACTCTTTCTGGTTAGTCCTAGTTTATCAATATCAGATTTCAAAACTCAAGAAGAGGATAAATAATCAACATGACATGAGTAATTTGGGACTAAAACCTCCTTGTCATGGACTTTCAGTATTATTTAATAATGATAAGAAATATTTTTTCTTTTCGAAAAAATATTTAACTTCTTAACTCCTAAACAAGGATATTTCTTTAGCAAAAACTAGGGCTCTCAAAACACCAAACTTCATCTAACTCAGTGCGTCATTGCCATCAAAATCACCTCATTTAACATGCACATCAAATCTTCATCACTTAAGTCAAGCAAACCAAACATGAGTTGATTTCTTTCTAATCTTTCAAAAGTGATGACATCTTTTGAACCCATTGTAAAGCTCTTCAATGAGACCATCACCACCAAGCTTACGAGCTATAAAGGTCAAGAACTCGTGGAAGTTTAGAGACATATAGCAAGGAGTTGGCAAGTGGTGATGGGCAGATAGATATAAAATGTGAGAGTTAGGTTAGTTAACAACAGATCGAGGAGTTGCGACAGATCTGGGACTAGGAGCTGTGGCATGTGATTAAGACGATAGATCTAAGAGTCACTATGTTTATTATGACAACAGGAGCTTTGAACAAATCTTGACAAGCTAGCATTAAACGAAGAAGAAGAACTAGATGTGCGAAGCAACATTCAAATTTAGTTATAAAAAAAAACAGCAATGTGACATCGAGACCAATACGCAAAATTTAAATAAAACTCCATATAAGTAAATATGAACTAGTGTATATTGAATTTTTATGTAGTCACGTGTATATAAGCTATCAGTAACAACTATATGGATATGTTAAACCAAATATTGTTATTTCCTTCCTCAAATCTTCTTTTGTGATTTCTTTTCTCTCTCTCTTCTGGTTTTTCTCTTATCAATCTATGAACACAACTATCACTATCATTGCACTCTACCTAACTTCATAAAATAATTACAACATTGGACATCAGAGAAATCGGTCTTAGGAGGGAATCAATGGCAAAAGGAATGAGGGGTAGAGATGAGAAGGCTCGAAGAAATCGTGAAAGGTTTGGTGGAATCGTAGAACATGAACAAGATAGTACTTTCGGAGTCGCAAGAAAGGAATGAGAAGATGTTTTTAGAATTTCAAAATAGAAAAAAAAGGTGGAGGAAGAGATGTTGGAGTTGCTAACGATATTTATGCAATTCTTACAAAAGCAAGGGGGAGAACCAAAAGTGGCAGCTTTAAGGGTGTCAGATCCCATTATCCAAAGTAATCATCTTAGGCAAAGAATGATGAAAATGCAATATAGACGAGGTTAAACTAGATTGAGTTTCTGTTATTCAACAGCAAAAACATCAAATTATAATTGTACCATTGTGAACAATTCTTTCAGTTGGATCAAACTCCAGAGAAGGTGAAGGTGAACATTGCTATTGCACATAAATGAACGAGCGTATGAATGGTATCTTCTATACATTAAAAATCACAATAAGTTGGAATTGGTTGATTAGGAAGAATACACCAAGGCCCTCAAACAGAGGTTTGATGCAGTTTAATGATCCAGTCAGAGATTTTAAAGAGTTAAACACAAGATGGAACAGTATTAGATTATTGTGCTCAATTTGATCACCACTCAAACTGATTATCATTACCGAAGGAGTACTTGATTAGGTTCTTTATGAAAGGTTTAAACTAGAAATTGGTGTAACTGTGAAAATACATGAACCCTATTGCATCAAGCTTATATGCTAGCTCGTTATCAAAAAGTCATAAATTTGTCTAATGGAAATACTCTGTTTAATCAAGGTAATATGATG
The DNA here is from genome assembly GCA_027563915.1 of Erythroxylum rotundifolium. Classification (NCBI taxonomy): domain Eukaryota; kingdom Viridiplantae; phylum Streptophyta; class Magnoliopsida; order Malpighiales; family Erythroxylaceae; genus Erythroxylum; species Erythroxylum rotundifolium. Next base: position 3,683,647 of record JAOSBO010000007.1, read on the forward strand.
AAGAACAAGAATAATGGTGGGTATTTTAATTCAAACCCGAGACCAAAATATACACCCAACATATTCAAAAGTCCAAGCGCAGATGGGATATTACCAACACTTATGTCAACATTGTGTTCACCAACATTGGTAAGACCCTTCAAACAATCTAAACAAATTAGTAGCAAAGATTTTAAAGATAAGAGAGCAAAAGGGCTTCGTTTCTAGTGTTTAAAAATATAGCCATGGTCATAAATGCAAAAGAAAATAACTGCAGTTCTATGTGATTACGAAAGACGATGATCACGGTAAGATGATATGTGAAGGAGATGAGGAAGAGCTAGAGGAAGTGATAGGGGAGGATGACTACCCAAATGTGTCTATGCAAGCTATCCTTGGACTATCGGAGGATATGGAGTTCAAACAGATGAGACTAGTGGGAATGCATTAAAGGAAATTAATCCACATCTTGATTGACAATGGTAGCACGTATAATTTTATGGACATATCAATGGAAAGAAAACGAAATTGTGATGTTCAAGAGATGGAACCTAATTTAATAACTATAGTGGGGAACTACAATTGGAATGCCACTAGTATGCGAAAACTTTGTATGGACTATCCAGGGAATTCAATTCACTATGAATGCTTTAGTACTGTCATTAGGAGGATGTAATGTTATAATGGGGGTGCAAAGGTTAGCTAGCTTGAATGATTTTTCCGTGTAACTTTAAAGAAAGAACTATGGTGTTTAATTGGGATTGATGTTTAGTGACTTTGAATGGAAATTATGGAGGGAAGTCGCGAATAGTTTCCTATAAAAATTTTCAAAGGGCTCTACAACATTCATAGAGGGGTCAATTACTTATGATGTAGCTAACTAATCCCATTAAAGATCAACTACAACAGATGAGGGCAAGTGAGGAGCAGTGAAATGCATTTGATGAAATTAATATGGTATTGTCTGAATATGTTGTAATATTTAAAGAGTCGAACTACCTTCCACCTAATCATAAATACAACTGCTAAATTCATTTGAAAGGGGGCATTAAAGCTATTAACAGTAGGCCATATAGTTACCTAGGAACACAAATGGATGTTATTGAGTAGTCAGTTAGGGAACTCATGAAACGGGGGTTTATAAGACACAACTACGGTTCCTTTGCAACATCGGTTGTTCTCGTTAAGAAGAAGGACAATTCTTGGTGTATTTCCATGGATTACAAGGAATTGAATAAACATATAGTTAAGGATAAACTCCCAATACCTCTTATTGAAGATTTGTTAAATGAGTTGCATGGTGTGAGTTGGTTTACTAAACTGGACTTACGTTCCAGGTATCATCAAATTAGGATGCACTAAAGGACATTCCAAAGACAACAGTCAAGACGCATGAAAAACACTATGAGTTTTGGTCATGTTGTTTGGCTTGACAAACACTCCATTGACATTTTAATAATTGATGAATGAGTTGCTCAAACCATATTTGAGGCATTTTATCTTGGAGTTCTTGATGATATTCTCATATATAGTCAGTCTTAGCAATTGCACGTAGAACACCCTGCAATGGTCATATAGCTTCTTAAAGATAACTAGTTATTTTTAAGGGAGGATAAGTGTGTCATTAGAGCATACTAGATTGAATATTTAGGATGTACAATTTTAAAGGGTGGAGTGGCAACTGATACCAAAAAAGTGATGGACATTAAAGAGTGGCCAATACTTAAGAACATTAAAAAGCTAAGAGGAATTTTGGGCATCACGGGATATTATCAAAGGTTGATCAAAGGCTATAGACGGATTACAAACCATTAACAGAGATGTTCAAGAAAGATAAAGTGGGGAATTGGGAATGGTAGCGAGAGGAAGACATAGCCTTTGAGAAACTAAAGAGGGCGTTCTCATTAGCTCTGGAGCTCCGGTGCTAACTCTTCTAGATTTTTCATAGTAGTTTGTGGTGGAAGAGAATGTAAGTGGATTAGGAATTCAATCTGTTCTACAACAAAATGGCCATCTGATTGCATTTCTTAGCAAGAAATTAGTCAAGAGGCATCGAGGGTTATTAACTTATGAAATTCCTAGCAGTAATAAAGCTATCAAATACTGGCATCATTACCTCAGTTGTAAACCATTTGTGGTTAGAACATATCAAAAGAGCATCAAATATTTATTGAAGCAATGCTTATTCACTCCCTTCCAACATACGTGACTCCGTAAGTTTCTTGGGTTTTATTTCGAGGTTCAATACCAAAGTGGGAAGAAAACTATAGCTGCTGATGTACTTTCACGAGTTAATAATGCAAAACTTCTGATGTTATTTGTAACATAAGTACATGGGGGATTGTTATAGGATGTCAAAAATAGTTAGAAGGAGGATCCTTTAACTCAAGACATAATCAACAAATTAGAAGCAAGAAATATGAAATCCACTATCTACAAATGGAAAGAAGGATTGTTATAAGGAATGGTAGGCTGGTGGTGGGTGACAACGGAGTGCTCTGGGAACAAATCATCAAAATCAATCACGATGACACCATAGGAGGACATGCAGGGGTATTGGCAACTACAAAAAAGTTACAAAATATGTTTTATTGGAAGGGCATGGCTAGAGACATCCATAACTATATACAAAACTGCATGAAATGTCAAAAGCACAAGCAAGACAATTTAGCATATCCAGGTCTACTAAAACCGATTAGAATTCCAAAGAGAAGCTAGCAAGAGATTAGTGTTGATTTTATTGAAGGATTACCCATATCCAAAGGTAAATCAGTCATCTTGGTGGTTGTTGATCGATTTACCAAATATGCTCATTTCATTATGGTGAAGCACCTGTACTTTGTTAGTAGTATACCATAATTATTTTTCAATAATATGTTCAAGTTACATGGCACATCGGAACCAATAATTAGTGATCATGACCCTTATTTTCTTAGGCAAATTTTGATAGGAGTTGCTTTAGTTGCAAAGAGTATGCTTGAAATATTCAACGGCCTACCATCCACAATTGGATGGCTAAATTATGGATGGCTATACTAAAGTTGTGAATAAAATTTAATAAACTTACCTTTGTTGTTTTCACAGTGAATGACCATAACAATGGAATGAGTGGATGACTCTCGTGGAATAGTGGTATAACACTACCTATCACTTTGCCATCAACTCCATGCCTTTTGTAGTGTTATGGTTATCCTCCACCAGGTTACACACCATATGTAATGGGAGACTCGAAATTAATTTAATTTGATTGAATTCTTCAGAACCATGAACCTATAGGGAATGTGACGAAGTTTCATTTACGAAGGGCGCAGAATAAGGTGAAACAATATGCTGATTCCAAACGATCCAAAAGGGATTTTGAGATAAGGGAGATCAAAAGTAGCAAATAAGTTGGAATTGCCACCAAAATCCTCAATACATCATGTATTCCATAGGTTGCAGTTGAAGATGGCTGATCTGGGACAAGAGAGAGTATCATCATCCTTACCATAATTTCTCACCTCACTGATAGAATTCCAGTAGTAGTGGTGGATAGAAGAATGGTGAAAAGACACAATCGTGGTGTCACCTAGTTACTAATCTAGTGTTTTGATGGGGAATATACTAGTGCAACATGAGAATATTTTGATGACTTACAGAAGCAATTTCTAGACATTAATACGTGGCAGTCTTTGTCATGCCTATGACACTTACTTCTTTTTTTCTGCAATTAAATATAATTAATTAATGAAAATATAATTAATTAGTTAGTTAATTTCAAAATCTAGATGTAGGGATGTTCATGGGTTTTTACCCGTCCCAAACCCTAATGGGAAATTAACGAGTTTTACCCGTTGGGTTGCGGGAAGGGTTTGGAAATTTTTCGTCAAAACCCTGTAAGGTTTGGGAAGGGTATGGTATTTTACTTCAAAACCCATCCCAAACCCGTTAAGGTGAAATTACTATGTTACCCCTGCTGAATTCATTCTGACCCCTTTGTTTTATGCCATCAGAGACAAACGAACAGAGTCATAGAGCCACAAAAGAAAAAGTTCAAACCCTAACTTTCATCTTCTTCTTTTCTTTTCTTTTTCCTTACTGCCGCCCCCTTCCCTGAGCTGCTTCACTGACTGCAGCTCGTCAACCATGGCCAACAACTCCTCCTAAGCTCACATTCCTCTCTGATCTGCAGCTCTGGCCCGACCCTCTGGTCGACTCTTCCTCCTCCTCCTCCTCCTCCTCGTCCTTCTGGCCGACGAAGACTGCTCCTCGTCCCTTTGGCCGACGAAAACACAACTGTGCTGTGATTGCTGTCTCTGTTGGCTGCTACTGCTCGAAAATTTTTAGGTGAGCCTTCCACTGCTGCTGCTCGGAGCAGCCTGCTCCTCGTCCCCCTGCTCCTCGTTTCGCTGCTGCTCAGAGCAGCCTGTGACTGTTGTCTCTGCTGCTGCTTAAAAATTTTCTGCTGGGTGTTCCGCTGCTACTCGAAATTATCAATTGTTGCTCGAAATATGCCTAAGACTCTAAAGATTGCTGCTCCAAATTGTCTATGAAAATTTCTCGAGAAAGGGAAAACGTGGGCTGCCTGAAAAAGCCTACAGACATCTGATTTGATGCTTTGTGAATTTAATGGGAATTAGCTAGTTGACATGTTTGGATATGTTTATAGGGATTGTCCAGGAGGTCGCAGCTTTGTTATGTTTGTGTTTTGATTTTTTTCTTTTATAAGATCTAATCTAAATTTTCAATTTTTTAGTTCATATTGGCTATATTCTATTCTTATTCTATCTAATTATGGAACATATTAATTTTGGCAAGCTCCTTTGACAGGTCTTAAAAATGTCTAAATATGGTGAGAATGCCGATTCTCGAACTTTTAGGCCGTCTTCGTTTCAAGAAACCACTACACCTACGCCCACGCCTACTCCTACACTAGCTTCTTTATCGAGTCCATCACCGGTTGAAAGTGCTCATCCTGCGGACAAGCAAACTGTGTTGCCCGACCAATCTCACAACCAGAGTGAATATCCAAAAAAGCGTAAGCTCACTTCAGCCATTTGGAATGATTTTATTAAGAAGACAATCAACGGGGAAGAGTTTGCTATTTGTACTAATTGTGAGCATAAGTTAAAGGCAGGTCCTAAATATGGGACGAAGCATTTACATAGTCATTTAGGGACTTGTTTTAAG
>JAOSBO010000007.1:3718119-3740543 GCA_027563915.1 Erythroxylum rotundifolium
GAGTATTACCGATTAAGCTATTATAAATAAAATATGTTAAAAGTAGTATCAAAACCTAATAATTTCCATATGAGAGACCTTGGTAATCTCAAGTCTAATGATTAATTATACAACCATCATAATGAGAAAAATCTTCAAACACATAAGTAATATTATATTTGAGATTATCATAATTAGATCAGTTTAGTGAATTTATTTTCTAATAAACACCCACACATTTGTTTAAATATATTTATACTTTATTTATGAAATAAAGTACTTTCTTTATTAAAAATAAAAATAAAGTGTGCTAGTTTTACGGTTTCATTAATATCATATCTTAATAAAACTACAATTAGGAATAATTTAAAAATAATGTATAATGCAAGTTGAATCTCATAATTATGATTTTATCATAATTTCATTTGGACAGTAATTATTTTTAAGATTTTATATTTAGTATTAAAAAATTAAAATACAATTGATATAATACGCAAAAATAAATAATATCTTTATTGATTAAAATAACAATTTCATGTATAAAATTGAAATCATAAATTAATTCTAATTAATTGGAAAATTCATTGGAGAAAAATGAAAATGTAAGGGAATGTAATGGTGCGGATCAATCCACACGGGCTCGGGCGTCAAATTCTGCGTCGGATGATGGTAGGGGCACGTGTAGGATGGAGATGAGCAGAAGCAGCAAAAAGCAGGAAAGCCCGAGTAGATCTATAAATATACGAAGAAGAAGAGGAACGTTGGTTGAACAAAAGGAGGCATGGCGAAGGCGCGGAAGCCGAAGAACGAGGGCGCGAAACCAGAAAGCTCTGGAGCTGTAGTCCGCCACCAGAAGCTGTGCCTCTCCATAGACGTTGATAAACGCCAAGTTTACGGGTGATTTCCCTTTAAATGCTGTTGCACACACCGTCTCTGTTTATGTGTGGTTTGCTTGCTCGTTGTTTTATTTGATTTTCTTTAATAAAGTATTTGCTTCTTTCAATGTTCAGATACACTGAATTGGAAATAATAGTTCCGGAGATTGAGATAGTTGGTTTATATGCGGAGAACTTAGGTATCGAGAAGGTGTTTGTTGACGGTGAGGCTGCGGAGTTTGAGTACTATCCTTGCCAGCCAGTTGCTACTGACTGCGAGAGGAGGCGGAGCTCTTCTGTTTTGACTCCTACTTCTGCGGCTGATGCTGCGGCATTTTCCTATGCGTCCGCACTGCAGAAGGAACTGGTTCCCAATCTACTCATCAATTGTTGCAAAGCTTTTAGGGTTCCCCTTTCTGATCCACAGGACCACATTACTGATAATTCCTCGCAGTCTCCCGCCGAACCCAAGCAGGTTAAAGTGGCTGTATAAAGTTCAAATTTGATTTTGTGTGATACTATAACAACTCTTTTCTTTTTCAATGCGATTTACTGCTAGCTACTTATTGGTGCAGTTTTCCCCCTGTTTTATTATTCTTTCCGGTCTGTTGGTTGCTCTTATCCTCTAGAAGCCCCTTTACCATTCTTTATAAATGGGTGTTTTTGCTAACGTATGCAAATGTTGACACCATCTCTCACAATTAATCTGATGTAGATGAGGATTCTGATATTAGGCAAACTACTTCAGTCACTTTTGGCATGTTATATTGTATATATGCTTTAACTATGTCAGCATGCTCTATTGGAAGGTGCTTTGATCAATGCATGTCAGAGAAGGCAGTAACACTTTTTGGAGAACTTTTCAAAATTTACTTCATGTTTTTGCAATCTATTCTTGTTAAACTATGATCTTTTTTAATGTTCAATAATGCTTTGATTATGATCATGGTTCATCATAGCGAGTTTTTATATACTTTTGGTTTCTCATGTAGGTTGATGTTGGATGCAGAATGTGAAACTGATTCGAATTGATTATTGGGTGGAGAAAGCAGATACTGGGATTCATTTTCATGGTAATGTGGTTCATACTGACAACCAGATAAGGCGTGCTCGATGTTGGTTCCCTTGCATGGATGAAGGTTTTCAGCGTTGCTGGTGTGGCTAGAGTCTAATCATGTTCTTTATAGCTTTTTGTCTTTGCTATCAGAATCTTCTGATTTTAGTTATTTGTGATGCCATTTATTCAGTTTTGATCTGGAGTTCACTGTTGCTCACAATCTCATAGCTGTCAGTACTGGAAACTTACTATACCAGGTAAGATAAATGAGATACTGTCTTCATTGTTTAAACAATTGAACTCCAGCTGATTCTTAAAGTGATATTCGTGGTCATAGGTGTGGATTCTATTTAGATATCTTTGTATTCATCATTCAATTGATTGAATGATTTTTTATTGCCAAAATTAGAATTGAATGCTTTTTTTCTACTTCATGCAAAAAATTTACTCTATTTCTAAATTCTTGTACTCTTCTTGTGCAATTTTGAACAAGTGGTTGCTGGCACAATTGTTTATCATCAACCCAGTTATATGAAACCTCATGGTTGTTACATTCTTTGATCATTATATTTGAAATGACAAGAATTCTGGTAGAGGTAGTTAAAGATAATAAAACTAGTGATGCTACGTTTGACATAAGGGTCTGTTGCAAAATCTTTGATGTGAGTATTGCAAAAGCAATTGTATAACAAAGCTATTTAATTATATGTTAACCTCTGAATGATGTATATTGCACCAGAACGCTATGGAGCACTGAATGGTAGGTGGTTGTGAGCTATAGATAGATTTATGCTTGATTATACCAGGTGAAATATGAATTAGATTAGCTTTGAACTCAGATCTCATTTTGATGCTGTGAGTGATTGTTGAAAGCAGATATTATGTACTGCACAAAGGTATTTTGTGGAATATGATATGATTACTGTAGCCTGCTTTTAGGGTTTCTTAATTAATAGCGACATGCCTTAATGTTGAATCTAAATAGGCTGAGTTGGTTGTTATTGAAAAATCACCAACTAAACTTTTGAATGTCCCTAGGTGGTCTTTTATGTTGACTTGGGTAGACTTTTTTAATTTTACCATATTCAGTTCATAAATTTCAATGTGAACTTCCTGCAATTTGGAGATGAAAGTGATGCTTCTCATATGTCTCAATACAAAGGTGAAGGGCTATTAGAGAAAATGCTCTCTAAACTACCTCTGACTACCAACTTCATCATTTCTCAATTTGTTGGCTTGGAACCTTAAGGAATGCAGGATCTGCTACTTGTTCATAAAATGAACATATCTTTGACATGCTATCTGTTATCATTGCAAAGCACAAGCATTTGCTATTAAATGGAAGTATGATCATATCTGAATCCTGGAACTCTGTAGCGCTATTAAGTTGAAATTTATGTAGTACCATATGTAGGGAAATGGGATTAATTTTATAAGCTACCCATTCTACCAATTATTTATGCTTTTAGTTCTTATTGGTTTGAGAATTCAGTATGGATGCCTATATTGGCAGGTCATGAGCAAGGATGATCCTCCTCGGAAGACATTTGTCTACAGATTAGATGTCCCTGTTGCTGCTCAATGGATTTCAGTGGTTGTTGCACCATTTGAAATCCTACCTGATCCTCATGTTGGTTTCATATCTCACATGTGCTTGTCAGATAGTTTTGTGAAGCTACAGAATACTGTTGAGTTTTTTCATAAGGCATTCAGGTTTGTTCTTTCTCTATATGGACTACTGACTTCTGGTTACTCTTTTTTCACAAATTTGGGATTAGTTGTCTCTTGCTCATGCAACTAATTTCAACAGTCATTATGAAGAATATCTTGATGCAAAGTTCCCATTTGGGTCATACACGCAAGTATTTTTAGCTCCTGAGGTAGCAGTGTGCTCGTCAAGTTTAGGAGCTTCCATGAGCCTTTTCAGCTCACAACTTTTGTACGAGGAGAATATTATTGATCAGGTTTTCTTTTTTCCCAAGTTTAATTGTTAATGTCTATGTATCCTTAGTATTTTAACACTAGATTAACGAGCATAGTGTTCGACCAGATATATAAAGGCAGCTTGGTTGAAGCACGATATATGTGTTATGTTAATAACAATATTGGGGCTGAAAGTCCAAAATTGTGAGTTGGTAATTTGATTGACCATCCTAATGTCACTGTGACAGAATAAATTTTCATTAGATGTATATCCTTTTTCCCAGCATGTCTCTTACATTACTAACAAATGACAACGGGGTGTCAAGGAATGAAGTTTGCAGTAGGCTGACCCATAGGCTAGATAGAGAAAAAGAAATTAGACAAGGAAATGAAATATGGCAAAAGACTAAAAGAATCAGCTCATGATCGATAATTGTCTGATCGGAGCTTTTTGAACTTTTTCACCCGGTTTCATTCTTTTGGAAAATATTAACTTGGCAATTGCCTTATGTCAATCTGCCATTTATGTATTTTCTCATTGTCAACATGTGGGATGCCTAAATTGGTTAGAACATATTGTGCTCATTGGAATGGACAACAACATGCTCATTTTTGGGTACTGGTTGCATCAGTATTGTGGGGGCAGTGTTTTTAACACAAAATTTTGGAAGTTTGAAGAGATTTAGTTTCTTGTCCAAAGAGTTTAGTTTTGTTATATTCTTCCTATTTTATATTTTTGTTTCCTTATCCTATTTAATTCATGCTTTTTGCTTTTTTGCTTTATAGTTTATAAGTAAGAGTCATCTTTCTTATTACAATTAGGATTTCTGCTTCAAACAGTACAAAATAGGTAGTTTTTGGATAAAGCAGTTTATGTGAAAATTGCAACAAAAAAAGTTTTTGTTAACCCAAATTCCACATCTTTTATAGTAATAATCACCCAACTTCTAGTTTTAACTTGTTGAAAATTAGTTGCTCCCTACATCATGGAGTGACTGTATTATTTTGGTGGGTGACTGCTGTGTTAGGTGGCTTACTAATAATGCTTTTTTAGTTATTCCATCTTTTATTTCATAAAGTAGGAGGTTATATCAATACTTAAGAACATCAAAGTGTTTAAGTAATTTCAACTTTTGAAGACGTTGAAGACATTAGAGATTTTGTATTGACTATTACTATCATTAACTAGTCAATATAGGAATACTCTTTGTATTATAATGGAGTAGTTTAGATATTATTTAGAAATATAATATTAACTTGTGGAAATTTTTTTATTGTTCTATTATATGTGATTTAAAAATCTGATATAAATATATTTCAGTATCTTTGTGATCTTTGGGCATTATGCTAAACCATGTAAAACCATATCCTTGTCCCTTATTTTTCTTTCTCCACCTCTGCTTTCAGATGGTATTAGAGCTAATTTCAGATGGTAACAGAGTCAAGTTCTTATCTAGGAATTGTAGAACCCCAACCTAACCCGTCTTTTCTTCTTATACGAAACTCCATTTCTTCTCTTGATTTAAATTATTGATTCTGTAATAATGTCCTAGTAAACAATGGTACTGGAATCACAGCTAGTGTCGTTCTCCATCTAATCTTTGTGTCACCACAGTTGGAGGAATCTATTGCTGAACTTGTTCCTGGTTGCTGTACTTATCTCTGGTGCCTTTGTTTCATCTTTCTAATCTCTTTGTTGATGAAATTCTAACGTGAATTTCCTTGGTATTCTATCCACATTTTTTTGATGTCGTCAAGCTTCTTCTTCTTCAGCAGTGTTTAGTTCCGTTTTTTCTTCTTCTGCTTAACTGTAGCTGAAAATTACTTCCCTTTTTCTGGGGAGGTCATGAGTCTTTTTCTGGTGACCATCACCGTGTTTTCCAATGATTACTGACTTCATTGTCATGTTTTCCATCTTTTTTGATGAGCACCCGTTATTGCTGTTTTCTTTTTTTTTTTGGTTATAGCTCCATCTCTCTCTCCAATGCAAGTTTAACTTCTCTCTAATTGCAGTCCTTTTTCTCATCTGGTTGTCAATAACAATCAGGATATGGAAAGCCAGATTTTATCATGATTTGACCAAAATCACTCAATGATCTTGTCTGAATGACACAGCGGAAGTAGTTGAGATTTTAGGTTAATCTCTGAATCAAATCCAAGCATAAAACTAGGGTTTAATCAATAAGAGAAAGACAGTTTCTCTAAGGAAAATTTCCTGCAGAAGCTTTTATTAAAGGCAATGTTTTTGGTCCCCCAAAACATCTGTTAACCCTCCCTTTTATGCCCCTAAAGTGGCACGTGAATCCTAAATCTAGTGTGAAAAGGATTTGATTGAAATCCTTTTCTAAAGCTAACTTATTTCTTTTGCTTGCTCGACAAGAAAACCTGCCTAACTAGGAAAATTAAAATAAAATAAAACAGAAACAAATCCTAATGGGTATATGACAACATAACCAAATCCTGATAGGTCGAGGACAACATAAACAAATCCTTATGGGTTCAATCCTTTATTTCTTAAAGAGTCTGAAAAGCCAGCTGCTGATTTACTGGCCAGTTTTCATGTCTTTTCCCTGTTCAACTGGAAAGTGTTGAACCATATTGGTTCAGCCTAGAACAGACTAGGGTTTCTTTTTTAGTTTTCTTGCATTGCTTTCCTGTTAGGCTATCACCGTCCCTCTTGATTCTTCTCTCTCAGCTTAAATTCTAATTTTCCTTCCTCTTCATCAGCGTTAAGCTTTTGATTTGTGTTCCTCTTTGTCGAAGCTAATTTTAGGTTTATCATCTTCAACTAGTGATGGCTATAATTCCATATGAATTATATAATTAATACCCTGAATTTATGCCTATTGAGAGTAGAGTAGTGTATAGATTAGATGGTAGCCCACCTAAAATTAGTTAATTACAATGTGGCTGAAAAGGAGAGAAATGGAAGATGAGGTTTCAAATGATTTTAAGACCTTAGTATAGAGGACTTCATGGTCAATTGAAAACTTGTTGGCTGTGGCTGATGGGGAAAGTAATTCAACATTATGGAAAGAAGTTGTGACTGGTGAGTGGAAACAAGTGCTGCTATTGATCCCTAGATTTCTGATGTTATTTGTTTTGCAAATTATAGTTGTTTGAAGAATTATTGTCTCCTCTTTCCCGCTTCTTTAACTTGCTTTTAGTAGTCTTTCATATGTTAAAAAAAATTATTTATATTCTTTTTGAATAGTTTAGTGGTTATTCTCCAATGCAAAAGGTTAACTCTTATTTCAAATAATGCAAAAACTTAATATATGTTGTTTGCATTTGAAGAATGTGACATGAAACATGCTTTATGATATGTTCAAAACTTGTAATGAAGTGAATGACCTGCTTTTTCATACTAAGAAAGTTGTTCCCACACATGGGCACAGTGGTGAGATTCATGCAACCAAAGTGGATTTCATGTTGTACGAATATCATATTGGCCTTTTCTTTAGAAAATTGATTGCTCTTGGTCACAATTATGGTTTATGATCCCCTTTTATGCACTCTTGTTTGTTTTGGTGTTTTTGGTTTTCCTACTCTCTTTTTCATTATCCTCTTTTTAATTGCGAAACTCATATAAGTGCAAATTTCATACAGATAAGTATCCTTGAATTAGTGAACATGTTGTAATCTTCCCCCTAATTTTTGAATTTGTTCAGGAATGACATAAGTTGCATGTATGGTAGTGTTACTGATTGGGTGTTGTTTTGGATCTTGTAATCTTCATAACAAATGGCTTCATATGCCTGTAAATGGATGACACAGTTTCAGTTTTAACTGAAAATAAAGTTCAAGGTTTTTCAAAGTACTCATTTTTTTTGTAGGCTAATGTTTGTTTGTCCTTCTACTTCAAATTATTTGGGGGATATGCATAGGGATCAGTTGCTACTTCTTTTCAAGTCTTTCAATAGTTGCATCATATGCTTGGTCATGTGTAACCTACTGAAGTTTGAAAATTTGTTCTCCTTATTCACCATACTGATTGATTAATGCAGACCATAGACACAAGCATTAAGCTAGCCTCTGCGCTTGCAAAACAATGGTTTGGTGTCTATGTCACTCCTGAGGAAGCTGAAGATGGTAAGCTGTTAGAACATGATACTTTGCATTTTTCTGATTTGAGGAATGGTTGATCGACTCTGAGAAATGCTGGTTTTTGGATTGATGACGTCCTTAATTCTTATGTCAGAATGGCTGCTAGATGGGCTTGCTGGTTTTTTAACAGACTTGTTTATCAAGAAATTTCTAGGAAATAATGAGGCACGATATAGGAGATACAAGGTTTGTACTGAGCTATCTAATTTCGTCAATATGCCATATGCTTTTCCAAGAAGGATGATTACAGCAAAACAGAACTTTGTAATGCTCGTTTTTATTATCATTCACGTGATTGCTATGGTTTTTTCTGAACATCATTTCCCTTTCTTTTTCTTTAGACTTCGGAAAGATCTTTTTATGCATTGAAGTCTTCTTGAGTCCATCTTGATTTTAAACATTTAGAGCCTCTTGATTTTGGAGACATACCGTTGTGTGGAGGGGTGACACTAATTCAAAGTAATTCCAATGATCTTGTGGAACTTACGCTACCTGGCAACAGATAAGATTTTGATTAATTCAGATAATATGAGGTTAAGAGGAACTGTGTACTTACTAATTTTACTCAGATCATGTAAAGGAAAAGAAAAGTGTGCTTGAAGCCGATTTATGTATTTGTGATTGCATGATCTTCTAACAATAAGGATCTTTTATCAATAGTCTCCTGCAAACCAAGGAGTCATTGCTAATTAATCACCAACAGGTCACAATACCAACATTCACTTTGGAGGCTATCTGCTCTGACATAGGTGCATTTGTGAATGGAAAATATGCTGTGTCTGAAATTTGGCTCTTATAGCTTATATGTTAACTATTATCTTTGAAATACGTGCAGAGCCGGTTACATTTCTGAAAAGTTCTTGTTAATTTGTAACCTTTTGATGATTTTGGTTTGAAGCATCCCAAACTTATACCTTGTTTTGTTTATCCTCATCGTATTATTGTTTAAAGTTTATCGTCTCTAAGGTCATCCACAAATGGCTCTCTTATTCAACATTTGGAATCCAACAATTTGTTCCTAAGGTTTTACATTGGTGCAATTGGTCCAGAAGATGAGTCTGCTTGATCTTTAAAAGAATGAAGTTTTGAGGATGAGTAAAGCATAAGTTGATGTATATTTAAACCCAGTTTGGTGGGAATTTTGTCATTTTTTATAATATCTGGAAATCATGGAAAGATCATATCCTGCGTTGTGAATTTTTCATCTGATCAATGTTTGGTGGCTAGGGATTTTTAGGGGCATATTTCTTTTGTTTAATTAGTTACATATTCATTCATTACTTGAGGAATCCTCTTTCTGCCAACATATGTTGTTATTTTCTGAGATAAGGTAGAGGTGTGCCTATATTGATCCTCAAGAGCAAAATCCTGGATCTTCTTCATTTTAGAAGGGTTGATTTATTTGAGACTGTCAGAAGCTTTTCCTCCCTTAGGTGATCTTGTGCTTAACGCTTCTAATCAATGAGAAAATAACACTAAAATTTTTGCAAGTGCAGGCTAATTGTGCTGTTTGCAAAGCAGATGATAGTGGTGCAACTGTTTTGAGTTCATCTGCTTCTTGTAAGGATTTGCTCGGAACTAATTGCATTGGTTTGTATGGAAAGATACGATCTTGGAAATCTGTGAGTTAATTTTTAATTCTGATTTCTACTTAAATGAATCTTATTTGTTTCCTTTAAACTGACTGACTGGTCATTCAAAGGTGGCGATCCTTCAAATGCTGGAAAAGCAAATGGGACCAGAGTCTTTCCGTAAGGTAATTGGCTAGTGCATATGAAAGGGTTTTATCCTGTATGATTGTGATGGACTAGAAGCCTGTGGATAACTCTCTTGTTGCAATTGTTTTCTAAAATGGACGCTCATACATTCAATGATCAAATCATGGTTTGAACTGAAGTGGTAACGATATAAGACAAGGCTTGAGGATAATTTGTATATTTGTTAACTAGGAAGTGATGACTTAATCCTTAGAAATTGAAGAATTATGGCTTTGAAAACTGGAATTGGGCATACGAATGTATAACAAGTATAGTTAACAAAAAGGAAATACTTTCTGATGTAGATGAAAGTTGCTGAAATTAGGTATCTGTTACAGTAGTAGATTTTCTGAATCACTGGTATGGAGAGAGTCTGAGTTTACATCAAATCATTGTGCTTGTATTATCTTGATCCTTTAGCTGTTCATGAATTTTTACACTGAATGTCAGGAAGATATGCAATTCTAGATTTAAACTTTTCTTCCCAACATTTTTTAATATGGAAATGTTGTTATTTATGGATGAATTCCTTTGGTTCATGATGTCCTATTTTTATGCTCTAAACATGCAGATTTTGCAGAAAGTTGTTTCCTGTGCTCGAGATAGAATCCCATTGAGATCGCTTAGTACAAAGGAGGTAATCACAAACTCATGATACTCAAGTCATTAAGCTATGTACATTATTATTCTCTTTATCTTGGTTTCTGGTTTAGAGGTATTCAAGCATATCCAATTGTTGTATCTATAATCTTGAAAAGCATTAGAACTGTTATTTGTAGCAGTTCTGTTTAAATTCTCTTCACTACGTCTCATAGAGTAATGTTAGAATGTTTCTATATAAATATACTACTGCTAGATAAATGGGTTGAAGTTTTTAGACAAATTCATCAGGTAGTGTCTGGATTTTGATGAAAGACAGATACAAGAATATCTGATGTATGACTGGACAGAAAGATGCCAACTATTTGGACAAAGCAATTATGACTTTGAAAATATGGGCTGTTGGAGCTGGGGATTTAGAGCTAAAAAAACAAGAAGCAAAAAAAAAGAAAAATTGGATTGGTCTAGGAATGAATCCTAGGCCTTAGGACTAACTCCTTATCTAAGAGAGTCACTCCTAGAGAATATAAAGTTTCATACATTCAAATCTGAAAAGGACCAAATTCATTCAAAATCATCAACCTCCTCTAAAATTTGATGTATGATGGATATAAATAGACATTCACAAAGTATACTAATCTAATTATTTAGTTTTATTCTTCTTTGAAAGTAAATTTGAACTAAGCAGTGATTAATTTAAACTAATCTACTGAACTACCAGACAAACATAAGAAAAGAAATCTAGTTGAATAGATTTGTGTTAGGAGTTAGCCTAATCTTCATTAATACTTCGATTTGATAAATCTCAAATTAATTGAATTTTTGATGATGGAATTTGAGTTCGGAGCTGGAAATTCGGGTCTTTGAATGAAAGACAGAAGGATTTGTTTGTGGACCTTAAAAGCAAAAACAAAAATACACCTTAATTGCTTGAATTTTAAACTAGTGCTAGACTTCAGATTTGGTTTTTGGGTTTTGTAAAGAACGAATTAGAACAAAGAGATAAGACTTAATAATCACTTGCAAGGTCTAAGAATCACTCCTAGAAGAAAGCATCACATTTTCTTATTTTAAATTTCAGTATTTTCGAAAAGGAATCACTTTATTATAAACTGAAATGTTGAAACATTATTTATAGTAAAAATCATTGATCCCTAATTCTAATTGAAGAGGATTTTTTCACACTGAATCATAAAGTATTCTATATTTCATAATAAGATGGGCAATTAAGGAACTAAATCAGTATAAAATAACTTGTGTCAAATGACATAAAGAGAGAGAGAGCTACAAACCACTCCATGTCACTGTTCACTGTACAGTGACTGTCATGCTAAATTCCATTCTTCATTTCGCCAATTTAAGGCTTGGGGTTGAGTGTTTTGTCCTTTCTTGTTCCTTTTATATACTTATAAGTTGTTTTCCCTAAATTTTTCTGTTGGATTGAGTAGGGAGTCCACTTTTGACAGAATTGTTATGTGATTCTATCATTCAAAATTTTATACATTGCTAAGCAATTCATTGATATTTGAGTTTATGGATTGCTTTGCTCTGCCATGTACTTGGAATTGTTTTTTATTTTGGTGAAAATCATTTCAGTTTAATTGCAATTTCAACTTTAGTTTTACGTTCCATGAAAATGTTAGTAGCTTTTATCATCAAATTATCAACACTGAGAAACTACAATTGGTAGTCTTTTAGAGTCTATGAACAATGTCAACATTCTTTTTGTAGGAAAACTGAATCCGTCTTTTTTTACAATCTTGAATCTTCTTCATGTAGTTAGTGAGGAGCTTTGGATGAGTGAAATTGAATGTGTTGACCAATTCTGTAATTGTATAGTTGTTACAGGAGACAATAATTTCTTTGCATTATTTACTTTTATTCATAGAAGTGAATCCTTATGAACCAGAGTACTCTGAAATATGCTACATTTGATGTATTTCTTTTTGCTTCTCAAATAATTTTTATGTTAGATTCTTGTATGATCTCACATGCTATATTTGACTTCCTTTTCGTTGGTAAATTTTAATTTTAGCACTGTTATATGTTTCAAGAGCTGTTCTGTTTTATTTCATGCTTATGTAACTACTATGGAATGCAGTTCCGACATTTTGCCACTAAGATTGGGAATCTTGAGCGTCCATTTGTGAAAGAGTTTTTTTCTAGATGGGTTTGCTCAAGTGGGTGTCCAGTTCTAAGGTATTGATTTGGGATGTACAGGATCACCCTTTTTAAACATTTTTAAATATGTTGACTACTTTCATGTTTCAAATTCCTGATTGTTTGGCCTTAATTTCAAGGATGGGATTTTCGTATAACAAAAGGAAAAATATGGTCGAGTTAGCAGTGCTACGAGAATGCACAACTACACCTGATGCTAATACTTCAGTTCTAAACCCTGATTCTGAAAATCGAGATGGTGACATTGGATGGCCTGGGATGATGAGTATTAGGGTTCATGAACTTGACGGCATGTATGATCATCCAGTTCTTCCTTTGGCTGGAGAAATTTGGCAACTATTGGAAATACAGTGCCACTCAAAGCTAGCTGCTAGACGCTTTCAAAAGCCTAGAAAGGGTTCAAAACCCGATGGTTCTGATGAAAATGGTGATACTGGGCCTGCTGCAGATATACGTGCTAGGTATATTGTGTGTTAGATGTTTTCTTTAATATTCTTATTGGATAGGTATCTTATATTCTGTTGACTTATTTGCTCTTGCAGCTTGGAATCTCCTTTGTCATGGATTAGGGCGGATCCAGAAATGGAATATCTTGCTGAGATCCATTTTAGTCAACCTGTACAGATGTGGGTAAGAAACCCTGGCCCTTTTTGGAGATTTATATTAGGTTTTTGCATAATTTGCACTATATATGATTGGTGTGATTCATTTTTCCAGGTTGCAAGAAGTGCTTTAACTATATGAAATCTTTCGGATATTAATAATGTGACATTTTTTATGCATGCTCATCGTGAGTTAGCAACTTGGGTTGTTCTACAGTTGGTGATTGGTTTCCAACTGAGTTTGTGTATTCATGCCAAATTATTATTGCAAGGAATTGGGCATTAGTTGTTTGAATTTATCTACCTCTTGAAATCACTGCCAAACCTTTTGATTGATTCAGTTTTAGGATGGTAGTGGTTGACAGATACGTGCAATATTGTCTCTGACAAATTTATGTCACATGCAAGGACATGATTTTTGGGAATCATGATTGTTATTGTTTTCTGGAATCTGCATTATTCTTCTATTTTCTTTTTCTGCATTGGCATTGGCAATAGCTTTTGTCAAAAATAGTTGTAGTTCCTGGGATTTTGAAAAGTCTGGATAATGGACCTAAGGCTGTGGTTGAACGCCTGAAATATGGTATAAGAAAGAAGATATAAGTCACCTCAGGCTCATATCAAGAAAAGTCATTCATGAATCTATTTACTCTTATTGTGAATGATTTTTCCGCAAGGATAAAACAGTGTGATGGATTAATCACAAAACAGGCACCTTATATACTGTTTGTTGAAACAGCAGTCATTATTTCCTTGTACAACCTATGCACTTGAGATATGTGTGTCCAGATTAGGATTTAGTGGAGAATCATTGAGGGACAAATATGGGAGAAAACCTGTTTTTGTCAAAGGGGATCCTTAAGAGATCTTGTTTGGGCTGTTTTCTTGCTTATCAATGCATATCATTGCTTGTTTATTAATCGATATCATCTTTTTTCATCATAAAAAAAGACAAATTTCTAGAAGCTGTACATTTCCGTGGTAAACTCTTAATTTTATCAATTGTGGAGGTCAATAAGTATGATAGAGTTTGGTTTTCAATCAGAATCGTAAAACTATTATTCTGTCACACAACATCTATCTAAGTTTCTAATATTGTGCCTCCAACCCTTTTTTTTGGGTTTGAATAGTGGATGGTTTACTGTTGTGCCCATACACATTTGTTTTTATATGTATTTTCAACTTTGTTTTATAACCAAAATTTGACCTTTTTTTATTCATGTTGGATATCTCTGTACTTTACAATTTTGTAGTTGCTTTTCTTTGTCAATTGGCGATTGATCTTTCAAAATTATTATTCTAATCAGATCAATCAATTAGAGAAAGATGAAGATGTTGTTGCACAGACACAAGCTATTGCTGCATTAGAGGCCTTGCCACAACTTCCGTTTTCTGTTGTTAACGCTCTTAACAATTTCCTTAGTGACTCCAAGGTTTGACTGACCTCAAGTGTTATGCGTTACTTCTATTCATGTCCTTACTGGACATAATATTCTAATTTACATTGTTTTTGCAAGGCCTTCTGGAGAGTCCGTATTGAAGCTGCATTTGCTTTAGCTAATACAGCATCTGAGGTAATATATTCAGTTGGAGTGATTTTTGTGTCTCTATATGTATGTGATGCATGCTTCCTTTTCCAAGTATTCACAATTTTTGCATGTAAACATTCCTTTCATACATAATTCTTGTATTATTCCCATCATGTTTTATGATATTTGTTTCTGGCTAAAGCACCTTCTGCTTTTCCTTGAGATGCTAATAACATTTTTCATGCGTTTCATTATTGAATTACAATGAAAGAGTTGGAAATTGGAAAATTGAAATGTTTGAACTTATGATGTTTTTTGAGGTAATTTTATGTGGGTTTCCCTATCGGTTGTTTAACAGGATACTGATTGGGCTGGTTTAGTCCATTTAATAAAATTCTACAAAAGCCGAAGATTTGATCAAACCATTGGACTTCCCATGTATGACTTGCAACTCTATTAATCTGATTTTAGAGAAGTTTGTTGTTGTCACTCTCTTAAATAGCTCATCTCATGTCTATTTTTCCAGGCCAAATGATTTCCATGATTTTCCTGAGTATTTTGTTCTCGAGGTAATGCAGTGAGGTAGGCTATGTAATGGTTTTGTGTGGTATATGCTGTGCTTGCTTAACATAATTTGCACTTATGAGTAGTTTCTACTTAGCAATACTCAACATCTTTTATTCAGTGACGCGATAGCTTCTATAAGAAAGCACATTGACATATTAGGTTTATTTATCGATTGGACATTTTGTTGTTCTTTTTATGACGGGACCAAATTGAATGTGCTCTGATTACAAACAAGAAACCCCACAATTTAGATTGGTTTCCTCTTGCTCCCCTCTTAATCCTTTTCGCTCTAAGGTTTAACAAAAAATTTTCTTGGGGTTTTTGAGTATTATCTGCATAAGAAACATGTTCTAGTGTGGCTGCATAACCTCGGATGATAAATTGTCATTTGTCATACCGATTCATTTATCTTTCTTCAAGTCTCCATCTCTGAACTATCTTTCTGTTTAGCAACCTACTACTACTCTTTCAAGAGTGGATCTTATTTGCTGCACAATCTGCAGCACAGTCGGTGCTTCTTCTGTCATCTTAAGCTTTCATTAGACTGGACCCTTAATGCAATAGTTTTAATAGATATCTTTGTGTCAGTAGAATTACTTGGGTGTCAATATTAAATTCAGTCCTTAGGCTGCTTCTGGGGAGAATTTGGAATGTCTGATATAGTAACTGTGAAACATTGCTTCTGGGGAGAATTAGGAATGTCTGATATAGTAACTGTGAAACATTGCTTCTGGGGAGAATTAGGAATGTCTGATATAGTAACTGTGAAACATGCAGCAGGACTTTACCTCAGAGAGGGGATGGCTATTTTCAGAAAATTTAGCAGTCTATAGGGGGATGTATTACGGTTCCTTTGTAATGTGACATGGTGTTTAATTGTGACTTTTCATATGTCTACATGTGTGCTTCTCTCTCTCTCGCTCTCTCTTTTCCATATTCTCATGTAAGGAATTGTCTCTGATTTCTGTCTCTTTTGACAAAGCCAACATTGATAGCCTTAACTTTGTGGAGTTTTGTTTGATGATCTCTGTTCAAAATTACCAGAAACAGTCTCTTCTCCTATTTATTGACCTTATACACTTTTGGGCAATATTACAATCTCCTCTTCTATTTCATCATTTATTTCAGTAAGTTGTTCTAGGGGTGTTGCTCCCTCCCTAGAAATTGAACTTGAAGACTAATCAATTTTTTTTATATGCCCACTTCGTTTTTTGAGTACTTATGGTTTCCTACTTCCGGTTTTGTTAATTCAGGCTATTCCTCATGCTGTAGCTATGGTCAGAACAGCAGATAAGAAAAGCCCAAGAGAAGCTGTTGAATTTGTTTTGCAACTACTTAAGGTAGACTTTTCTTACCATTATCTCATTTATGATCTGAAATTTACTGATTAAGATCAGATTTTCACTCAAATTACAACAATAAGATAATTGAAAAAAGATCTCATCTGCTAGCGAAGATGATCCATAGTTGCTGGTAAGGTTAAGGAGAGTGTTCATGATTAAGCCTCTTAAATATTATTAGATTAACCAATTCATATTTTGTTGAGGCTTGTATGTCGAAGGGTACAAATCAAGTAATTTGTTTGTCCCAGATGTCACCTGTGGACGATTCTGTTTGTTAGGGAGACAACTGATGGAAACTGAGTTAATGATAACTCTAGCATATCGCTTCTCAAGTTTGATATGAACATTACAAGACTAATGATAAGTTTGTAAAGTTGATTTTAACTGCTCAATGTATTTATGTATTTCAAAAGTGAACATGAATCGTAAAATAGAAACATGTCCAATCAGTTTATCGTTCGTTATGCTTATCCTTTGTTCAAGATGGGACAACCTCTTGGACTTGCTGACAAGTTAACTCGAGCACAACATCCTCTCTCTTCTGTAAATTGGAAAACAATTACAATATCTTATTGTTCAACTTGTTTCATGGTCTTTTTTATGATGTCTTTGGTGCTGACTTTTTAGTATTTGACTGTGTTTGTGATGTAAAACGGACGGAATTTATTGCCCATGAGGATATCTTCTGGTGGGGTTGGGGAAGATAAGAATTGGTTAAAGAACAAGTAAAAAGAATAACTTTGGGAGAAGGCAGTGATATATTTTTTGTATGCAATGAATGTTCCTTACGATTCCTTTGTGAGTAATTAGTGATTCAACAGAAGAAAAAATATTATTAGCTAAATGAATTGATTTTAACCTGTAAAAGCGATTCCCTTCATTGATAACAATAGGACTCTTGCCAGATGTGAAACACTTGATTTGAGAGCATTGATAACTGAGAAAGAAATTCTTCATTGACCCTTTGAATCTGGAATAGATGCTTTTTCACTTTTCTATGTAATAGCTGAAGTTGCTATGTAAAACATGCTTTGTGTGTACATTACTAGTTTATGAAGTAGCAGTTTTGTTCGGTACAATCCCACTAGTGGACCTCTATTTTTAGTCTGTTTTTCATAAAGTTTTAATATGCTCAAACATGATTTATATTATTGCTGATTTGTTATTTGGCAGTATAATGACAATACTGGAAATCCTTATTCTGATGCATTTTGGCTTGCTGCACTGGTTCAGTCAGCTGGTGAACTTGATTTTGGAGAACAGGTTTGTCCACAGCATTTGTTAGGCGTGCTGAATTTTTTGATTATTGTTGGTCTGTTTATTTTAAAATTCTCTTTTCTGTACAAGTTTAAGCGCCTCCTACTTCTATTTTACAATTTTCAACATTTTGAGGTGTTATTTATTTATTGATTACTTTGTTAAGCCATTCCCCAATCAAATCTTCTATGGAGATTCGTCTTGTACTTTTTGTGGCAATAACTAATGAATTGTATATGTTGGACCGTTAATTACATAGAACCGAATCAGTTTCAGTCTACAAGCTAGCTAGTGATTGCATGAACAACTTATTAAGCATGTATTGATCTCGATCTATACAACACAGCTGCCTTCAAGGTTCTAAGACCCCAGTATTAACTGGTTCAGTAGGCACAAAAGAAAAGCATTCGTTAAGGTGCATTGAGGTAGCTATTAAGAGAAAAGAGGCGTATAATAAATATTTATATTTCAAATAGGTATCACGTATAAAAAATAAAAATAAAAAATTCAATTGAACGTCTTTAATATTGACCTTGTATCTGTGTATTGCACTCAAAAGATTCTAATACAAACTAAAAGGAAACAAAGTTGTAAAATATAAGAAATAATTCAATCAGGCTAATTTACCCAAAAAAAAAAATCATGCTTTTGACTAAAAGTTATATTTATAGCTCAACGTGTTGTCCAGTATGCATAGAGAGGCCTATTGTAGAGGCAAGCCCTTATTTCAAGGTACTTGCATTTCTTCCTAGTATAAGTGATAACCTAGGGAAGGGCCTTCACTTCACTTGGTCCATATCATCTTATCTATTTGGGAAATACAATGAAATATCACCGACTGTTTGGTTTATCACTTAAGAGTTTTGCATTCCTGAGGTTAATGTTCAATAGATATTTTTGATTCTTGTAAATGTGTGTAAATAATATGAGAATCCTGATAGGTATAACTGTGCGTTTAGATACGACTCAGCTATTGTTTCCTTGGCTGTTATGTATTAAGGAAGTGGGCTCAGGCTGCAACCAAATCGACGTCATTATGTTCTTTGGTTTCATAAAGTTATAGATTAAAACGTCGTTGTTTTGGTCAGCTTTAATAAAACGTTGTTTCGGGCCAGGCCTAGCCAAGATTGCCATACATATGTACTGTAGTTTGAAGTTGTTTGGGTGTGCAAATCTGTAGGCCTTGTTATCTTCAAAAATCTTGGCATAATATTTTAATCTTTTTAATCGAATTGTTCCTTAACTTGGAATGAAAGTTTGTAATTGAGAAGTTTTGAGTTCAAGCCACATTGGCCTTGTTTACGGTGAATCTATATTTTTTTGGTATGTCCACATTTTACGTGAGGATTATGTTAGACCAGTATTAGAATCATTGAGTGCACCTTACGTTGAATGGTTTTTTGACAAGAATGTGTTGAAGATGTAACTTAGAATACGCATCATTGTTTACTATTGGAGGATTCCAAGTCCTCCTAAATGATGGTTCTTGGGCATTTCTTCTATCCTACTATCATTGCTCATTGTTTTTATGTGATCCTTTCTCGTTGCAAACTTTGAAAAGATGTACCCTTGCTCGGACATGATTATTTGTTTATCCTTTTCCTAAAATTCTTAAATGTCATTGATGATGCAAATGTTGAATTATTTAAAAGATTTGGTGTAAAATTGTCAGACAAAATGATATGTTGTTAATTAAGCCACAATTGTTTCATAGTGAATACTTGTGCCGTATGTGTTAAAAATGAATTGGGTTAATGTCTATGGATGAAATTTTCACAAATGTCACTCTATATTTTGAATTCTATGTACGCAACCTTCTGAAGGTTATTTTTCAGAATCCCAACTTAAGTATAATTTTGAACCTGTTCCTACTATTTCAACTTTCTGTTGGGTCCATACGGCTTGGTGCTTTTTCTTTATGTATTGATCTTTCCTAGGATCCATCAGAGTTTGAAGTATAATCAGACCAAGACCTAAAGTTCCCTTCTCATGTTTTCCTTATAATAGCAATTTTTTAATGTGATGTGTGCTATTGCATTTCTTTATTCTGCTTTCATTTCCAAGCTTTAAATATTTTTGATCCCTTGCAGAGTATGCTTTTTCTGTCTTCACTTATCAAGCGCATTGATCGTCTCTTGCAATTTGACAGGTACATTGACTTCTAGTTCTCCCCATTTGATGCATTTCTTTGATGTACATGCAACTTGTTGAGTGTTTTTTGCACATTTGATACTAGGTTGATGCCTAGCTACAACGGAATCTTGACAATTAGCTGTATCCAAACCTTGGTACAAATTGCATTGAAGCTTTCTGGAGCTATACATCTCGTGAGTCTCATCTTATTACTGTTTAGTAACTAATTGATTTCCTACTATCTTGCATTTATAGGATAGTGTCGATTAATTCTTGCAGGATCAAGTCTTTGAGCTCATCAAACCTTTTCGGAATTTCAAATCAATATGGAAAGTTAGAGTTGAAGCAAGCAAAGCTCTTCTGGATCTCGAATTTCACAGCAAAGGCATTGATGCAGCATTGTCGTTGTTTGTCAGATATTTGGAGAAAGAACCATCATTAAGAGGTTCTGCATTATCTCTTATGGCTGAATAACATATTTGCTGGCATTAACATGCTTTTATTGATGAAAACTATGCACTTTATAAACTTTTACTGAGACTCATATTACTATTTCATATTCCTTGGCTACAGGGCAAGTGAAACTTGCTACCCATGCTGTGCGGTTATGTCAAATGCAAGATGCATCTTCTTGCAATAATGAGATCAAGAGTACTACTCTAATGGCTTTAATTTGTCTGCTTGAAGGCCATATAGGATTCAACAATGTCTTTCTTCGGCACCATTTGTTTTGCATTTTACAAATCCTCGATGGAAGGTGAGCCTTGAATATTCTGGTTAAGTGACAGAACAAAAATATTGCCGCAGTCTTGCTTGCAGTCGGCCTAGCCAGATTATCTGCATGAGTAATTTTAGGGATATTTAGAGGTTTACCAGGAAACTTTTGAAGATCAATAAACTCGTGGTTAAATGAACAAACATATTCAAGAATGCTAATGTATACTTATTAAGCCATTAAGTTTCTTTGATAATATTGTCAAGATTTCTTGTGAAAATTGCACTTTTTTGGCAATACATGATTCTTCCTATTTCATTATAAATGATTTATTACATAATTATTAAATTTGACTTAATATTGTGACAAATACATTTTTTAATTTTTTGTTACTTCCCTTCTGTTTTTATTGATTTTTTTACTTTGCTAAATACTTGGAAATTGTTTTTAATTAATTTTGCAACATGTGTATATGAGTACCGAACAAATAATTTGCTGTTGTTCGAACTGTTCCAATTAATAAGGCTACTCACCACTAGTTGTCACTGCAATCACAAACTGTATTTATAAGTTTAGCTTGTACAACACGTTGATAAATAAGGATGGTAGCCTTGTGTTGCATGTGTGTCTTTTGGGATATTCTTTGAAATGTGGAAATTGAATCCCAAAATGTGCTCTTTTTCAGGGCCCCATCAGTTTTTGGAGTTCCAAGAGATAAATCACTACATATGGTTGATGCTGAAGCTTGCATGGAGCCAAAAAGCATTTTCAGTGCTCTCGTCACTGATGTAAAGCCTTTCGAGCCTCCTTCAGATGTCCCAAAATTTGCCGAGGATAACATGGTAATTGTTGAAGTTTCCAAGGAAGCAGCTACAGATTCCAATATGTACCAGGAGAAGATGGATTTGACCATCTCAGAAGATGATAGAGAACCTCAGATTGTTCCCAACGATGATAAACAGAAGGTTGATTTGACTGTTCCTGAAGCTTCAAAGGAAGTGACCACTATTTCTGATAGTCATGAACGTAAGATGCCAGTTGTTAAGATCAGGGTGAAACATTCTGCTGCAACAAGTAGAGCTGAGGAGGCTGACAATCAAACTGCTGTAAGATCTCAGGCTAATAATCATGAAAATGATGGAGGCAGCAGCTCTGTTTCTGTGGATGCTCCCCAGAGGAACTCTAATGATGCTGCGAGCATTAGCAATCAGAACCTTGAGGAAGTCAATTCATGTCTTGACCGTGGTTCACGTATGACTGCCAGTATTGGAAGTGCTAAACTTGCAAGCGAAAGTGACAATTTTGGGAAGGAATTCCAGTGTACTGCTGATTCTAGCAAGCCTTTTGCACATTCTCAGCATGATGAGCAATCATCTCCTAGTCTTATGCAAGAAAACAATTCTGATGCTGATGCACTCAAGTATGCTAGTTTGCATAACCTCTCAGCTGGCAGAGTTGATAATGATGATGGGGGTTCGATGGCTACTACTGCACATCCTTCCCATGGGGATGAAAAGGGGAAGGAAGTAAAAGAAAAGAAACGCAAACACAGAGATCACAAGAGGCATCGGGATGATCCTCAATACCAAGAACGGAAGAGGTTGAAGAAGGAGAAGAAACGGAAGGAAAAGGAAATGGCAAAGTTGATGAGCAATGAAGCCAAGGCGTCTTCTGCAGATTTGATGGGTAAGAAAGAGGAACAGCCCAGTATTAGGTTTATAGCTCCACAATTGAAGGTCACGGAGCCTAGTGAACACACGGCCGTAAAAACAGTTGAAACCAAGAGTGTGCCATCCGAA
>JAOSBO010000007.1:3743121-3757195 GCA_027563915.1 Erythroxylum rotundifolium
AGCAAGTTATCACCAAATTTTCCCCCTCTAATAAGTGCTCCTTGACTCACATCGAGGAATGATCCAAGAATTGACTTAAACGTATTGGCTAATATTTCGTAGATAAATTTATAAGTAACATTGTATCATGATATAGGTCTGTAGTTACTTAAGATAATTAGGGTTTTCCTTCTTATGAATGAGATTTGTATAAGTTTTGATGAGTTCCTTGAGCTTGATCCCTAAAAAGACAAACTCTAAGATAGTGTTGGTAAGTTCCATTTTTTTTGAAAAATAAGGCATTAAAGCCATTTGGGCTAGGGCATTTGTGATGAGTGTTCCTAGGTCCCAAGCTTACCTCTGTAAGTGTATGATTTGCTTGTTGAAATTAGCATAGCTAGAATTAAATCGAGCGCCAAAAAAGATTTATAAGTGCATAATCTAACTTCTTTTTTATTAGCTAGCTGTCCATCATTTTATTGGACCAAGTATGTAAAGCTCCTCTAAAATTTATATCAATGAGTTGAGTGGAGGACATGCAATTAAGGAAATCATCATTTCTAAACCTCTCACTTAGCCTATCCCCATCAGCTTCTTGAGAGAATAAAGTACAACTAAGTCCCTTACTACATCAAGTTTGGTTTATAGAAGACCCCAGTGCTTTCAGAACATTCTATAGCAATCTCCTTTGAAACTCAAAATTAGAAGCATACATAAATGTGATCACCAAGATTTTATCTACCAAGTGCACTTATAAATGAATAAACTAGTATGAAGTTGAGAGCTATTTCACCTTCTCTTTGTTAAGATCTTACCTAATGATGATCCTGCCATTTAAGTAAAATGATGCTTAGGAATCATCTCCCAATCTTTACCAAAAATCTCCTCACAGTGCTCTAAATTTGATAACTTTACTTTTGTCTCCAAAATCCCTACAATATAAAAGTTTATTTAGTCTCAAATACGTCTTGATTATATGTTTCTTTTGGGGCAATACATATTCCCTACATTCCAAGCAACTAATATATAGTTGATATTAGGTCTTGAGGACCTTTTATCTTATTTTTCCTTTATGTTTTCCTCTTCATACCCTGATAATAACTATTTGCCTTATCCATAGGGACCTACCAGGTAGATCACGATTCATATGTTCAACAAGAGTGGATTCTTGATATTCTTTGGATGAGCTATCACTCATTAGATTCTATGACATAACATCTAGATTTAGGGTTGGGGTTGGGAGGTGTATTGGAAGGGATAAGCTCACTTTCATTATATTGTATAGTTGTTAATGATTCAAGGGGGTTTTCCATACAATGATCTAGTGTTGGAGTTTTAAGAATTTCATTAGAAAAAACTAATATATATCTCCTACCTATTTCTGTCAAGATCATTTTCTTAGTATTTGGAAGCTTCCATTGATAGCTAATTTCAATGGTATCCTCTGTTAATTCTCCATATTCATCTAACCTTACAATAGGTAGTACCTTAAGAAGATCCACATTAAACTTTCACCTCTACATATATCCTTGCAAATCCTACTCTTCTTATTAATACAGTTAACTCAACCAAGAAAAGAGGACCTCTAATGGCACCAGCAAGATGACTTAACCTAGTTGTTGTATCGTATCCATAAAGGAACAATCTTTAGCTTTATGTCTCAAATACTTAAGCCCAAACTCCATTTCATCAACACAAGTGGTTCTCCTTGAATATAATACGGTCCTTCTTTTTAAACCTTTTGCATACTCTATAATCAGTAAGCATTACACTCTTTAGGTGAGATCTCAATCATAGGACTACAAATAAATCATAAAAATGCATCTCTTTTATCCATAAAATAAGCCATTTGCATGCTTAACCATTTGTCCATATCTTGCTAGAGGACCACAATAAGGGAGAGATTAAGTGTTTTCTGATGGAAGGCGGACTAGGAGAAGGAAAGAAAAAAAGTTTGTCAAAAATTAACAAACTATTGCCTACTACTTAGTTCCATGTTCTCTTTAAGGGATAAGAGAATGGATGAAGAGTGTTATGGGCTATTACAGTCCTTCCCTAGGGTAAATGGTTAGGTTTAAGAGGAGAGTTGGAAGTTTTAGGAAGGGTGATGGAAATAGGAAAAATGTTTAATTCATGTTAAATAACTTAAAGTTCCATTGGAAAGAAAAGTGATGCAATGAAGAAGACGGAAAAGAAAAGTGGAGTGGAAAGGGAAGAAGAAAAATCCTAAAATGAAAAGCCAAAGAGGAGATAAGTTGCCTAAAGGTAACTAGAGGAATAAGAAGGTAATTGAAGAGTAACCAGAGAAGAAACAAATTGTTAAAGTGAGGCTTTTAATGAAAGGAACTAGAGGGAGAAGTGGCAATTAGAAAGCCCTACTTAATTAACTAACATGCAAAAGGGAAAGAAATTTGGGTTTGGAATAAAATATAAACAAGCCCTTAATCCTAGTTTTTGTCTTGTAAATTACATTGAAAAAGCCCAATTAGGAGAAAGAGTTTATTTTGAATTTTTCACATCAACAAGAAGATATATGAAAAAAAAAACGATAGTCAGATAGGCAATACACTGTTGGGTGTTGAAAAGATAAATTGTATTTTGGTGGATTGCTTATGCATGAATTTAGAAATTCTTTCATAACTTAATAATTAAATTGAGGTGTAAATATTCATAAAATAGTAAGCATCAATATAGCACCCCACTCTCATAAGGCACATACCCAAGCATATCGACAGTATTTGATAACAGGCTCTACAAGGGTGGCATGCTAGGACAGTCGATCAAGCATACTCATTGCAACATTTTTTTTCAAACATCACATGCATATTTTGAAAAATCAATAAACATTAATGGCCATTTTATTTATAACAATTTCAATCACAAAGGTCACAACAATATACAAATCATCATAGATTCCAGTAATCATCTGGGTCTATTACGATTACAAAGCGTGTTAAGCCAAACTGTTATTACAAACTGAATTCATTTGTACAATAAATAACACTTGTGGAATACAATGTTTAATAAAAAAGTAACAAAAATATATGCAGATGCTAACTGATCCTAACCTAAGACTCTTATTTGAATGCAGTGGTTATACTCCAATTAGTCTAACTGGGTATTTCCTGAACCTGAAAGATAATGTTGCAATTATGGTGAGTTTTGCGAATTCAGAGAGTGGACCATCTTCGATGAATCACTCAAATCACATAACACATCAATTCATAGTTCACATTCAATTTGCATATAAGTATTTACACATATATCACATCACTTCAGTATCTCATTATACAACATCAAATAGCAATTTATTCACTTATTTCACATTTCACATTCAGAACAATTAAACAATTCATTTCGATAATTTAAAACATACATATAAATTATATATGCAATGCTCATGAGACTCACTTTCAATTGTTACATTATTGTGACCAAGTGCCTGTAATTATCTCGTATCCGTTATGAATATTGGGCTCATTAATAACTGCCTTGTATCCGTTAGAGATCCCAGGCTCTTAATCACATTCTAAGCTTTAAGCTCTTTTTCGGTGGCCACTCTGGTCACAATATGCCTTGATCTTATCATGCAAATCATGTAATAAAATGCATCACATATAATCAATCAATCACTTATGTTCAATTTTTCATAGTCACATTCACATTCATTTTTTTCTTCGGACCCATGTTTGGCATTCAACGAAACGTTTATAACACTTATTTCATTCACATTCACATTCAATGAAGCATTTCCAATATGCTCACATTTATCAAACTCCTCGAACTATTTATGTTCGGAATTGTCTCAATCACATTCATATCAAAAATATTTCAATACAGAAATTTAAAGCAGAACAATGAATTAATGTAAGACCATCTAGGTCAACTCATAATAAGCTTCAAATTAGCATTTGTTTCCATGATCTGTAAACGTCTGAATGCTGATGTTGAATCTTAGTTGTCAACTTCATGTAACATATACATTACACACACATTACTAATTGCACAATCACATAAGCATTCAATTGTATACATATTTATATGTGTAATGTATAATACATGCTCAATTTGACTATTCTGAGTATGTTTTTTTAATCCTGTCACTTGATCATTACCAACATCATTTATGTACGTCAAGCTTACACTTACGCTCATAGCTTGAAGAACTTATTTATTCTAATATCATCAATTATATATCTATCACATAAATGCTCTCCAATCCTTTTTTCTACTAATATAAGATCTCAAAATATTCAATTTCTCATTCCTCTTCTCTCATTATTCATTTCTCATCTCCTCTGAATTACATTAGCCATGTAAGATCACTTTCATTTTTATATCATCTCTAAATTTCCAGAATTTGTCTCATTGATATCAATCATCGATGCTTAAGTTATAACCTCAATTATCATCTCAAGCATACAACACATTTAATCAATTAATCCATCATCAAACTAGGTTCAATTCAAGCTTCATTTAAGCCTAAATGCATCATAAGAAAGCACCTTACCATTTGTTGCTTCAAACCACACATAAAAGAAACATATTTCATGTTTAGGCCATTCCCACGATCGTGGGATTTGTTAACAAAAAGTTTCCACCCTTTATGGCATTCCCATGGTCGTGGGTTGTCATATTTGAAAGTTTTCCAGCTTTTCAACTATTTTTTAGGACAAGTTTTCGGATCAGCTTTGTATGACCATTACGACATAGAAAATGAGGTATTTATGCAACACCTTCTTCTAAACAAATATTCCTATATGTCTTAAGTTTCCAACTACATAAAATTGATGCAGTTTGGTTCAGTATTTTGTGAGTTATACCTAACATACTAAAGATTGTTCTGAAATGGCGACAACACCCAGTACTCAACTTCAAGCCAAATTTCAAAACCCTTAAACACATAATTAAAATTCAATTGCTCCATAAAATTTTAGCCATATGTCTCTAGTTTAATCTAAATTAAAAATAATCACATTTGGATATCTACATATCAATATATGGCCAAAATACAAATGCATATTTAGTGAAAACACTTCATCTAACATATTCTAGCACACTTCATCATTTTCATCCTAATCATCTCTTTATAAAATTTTCTCCATTCTTTAACACCATTTCTATAATCATTCAAACTCAAAAGCATATCCACATCAACTTATGATTTATTAATCATTATAAACAAAATTAGTACATCCATATACTCATTTCTTCACTCACGGTTCACATATACACATCACCATTTTATGCTCATTTAACCCTAATCTATCACCATAAAATTGTTATTCAACAAACCATGAAGAATAATGCTTTACACTTACTTGTTTAACTCAAATCTTCTCAAATCATCACATAGCCCTAGCTTCCAAGCATCATTTGATCATCATCATTCAAGGTGGAAAGGTTAGGTATTTTGGTAACAAAATGGAGAAGATGACAAAAATGGAAGTAGGAAGTGATGAATGAGAACAAAATCCCCTATAGTGAGAGTAAAAGTGTCACAAATGGAGAAGAAAAAATGAAGAAGATGAAGAGCAATGAAGAGAGAGCATTTAACCAAAGTAATAAAATGAAAGACAAAAATATGGTCTTTCGAAGCTAACAATGACGAGAGTGTGGTGTGTGGCGTGGCAAATGACACCATATGTCACTCCCTTATGGTCCCCAAATCATCTTTTTAATAACTAGTCCATTTGTCCTCCATTTTCTAATCTAATTGTATCTCAATTTTTTATAACACTTGTCATTAAATCTTACTGTCACTTATCAAAAATTTCCACTACCATTTGACATTTAATTTTACTACCATTTATCAATCGTCTTGCCACTTGAAATTTTTCTTAGTCCATAAATACCCCAAAACTCAGAAAATTCTCAAATTTCATTAAAAATTCTAAATCAATAATCTAATTCACTAGATCAATTTTTTTAAGGCAAAATATTCACTATCCATATCATAATCATATTAAAACGATCATTTATACCCAAAAAATGTCAAATGAATGTATGTACAATCATTGTAATGTGTGTAAAAATACAATTTACATGTGTAAATGCTAATATTATACATAGGCATGAAATGCATTTCCTATTTTCTCAATAATATCTCTCATGTGTTGTTATCCAGAGTTCTAATCCTTCGTATAGAAAAAAGGGACGTTACAATCAACATCCATTTATTCACAATTGTATTGTAACTCAAACATGATAGACAAATGGTGGTTTTAAAATTTTGATAATAGAGACAAAGAAAAATAGATCTAGATTAAGGGATGGTTGCTTCAAATGACAATTAATTAAATGTGCTTAGAAAATGAGAACTATGATGAAGATGGCTTAATCATCTTTGTATTAAAAATAACCTATAGAAAAATTTGGATTTCTGATTAGTATGTGTACATTTCTACACTATGTTTAAACAAATATATTGATTCTATCATTTAAGCAATCAACAAGTTGTAATAAAATTCTAATCATTCTAAAATAATTTATAGGGAGCAAATGAAGCACACAAATATATTTGTAGTTACTAGAAATGTAAAAACTGAATAACACGAGATATATACATACTAAACATCTTCTTTAGATTGAATTTATAGAAAACAATTATTAGGTAGGATTACACCACAATTCACAAAAAACAACCATAGAGACACCAAGTAATGTTGAAGATAACATGTACCTTCATAAAGAACAAACAAAAAGTGTAATATCTCATTTTTCCATAATAAGGGATAAAACCCTAGATTGTTATACACGAGAAATAGTATTGAGAAATTAAGAAATGCATTCCAAGCTCATGCATAATAGTAGCATATACATACACGTGAATTTGATTTTTTTGTATACATTACAATGACTGTACCTGTACTCAATTGATATTTTTCGGGTAGAAATGATTTTTATGTGATTATGATGTGAATAGTGAATATTTTGTCTTGAAAATTGTTGTGGTGAGTATAAAAATTAATTTAGAATTTTTAGTGAAAATTGGGAAATTTATGAAATTATGGGTATTTTTGGACTAAAAAATACCAAGTGGCAAGAAAATTAATTTATAATAATAGAAATAAGTGACATAAGGCAGTAGAAATTATTGACAAGTGACTTAAAGATTTAATGACAAGTGTCATAAAAATTGAGAGATAATTGGATTAGAAATTGGGAGACAAATAGACTAGTTATTAAAAGACCAAGTGGGAACCACAAGAGGACATGTGGCAAGTGATAAGTGTCAAGCCACTTACCACACTCCTCACTCTCGATATTGTTTCATTTGAAAGACCATCTTTTGTCTTTCATTTGCTTAATACATGCTTTCTTCTTCTCTCTTCATTTTGTTCTTCATCTTCTTCATTTTCTTCTCCATCCCACGACAATCTCTTCTCACCAACACCTTCATCACATTGATTCTTCCTATAATCCTACACTTACCACTACAAGACCATCATTTTCTCCTTCCTTTTGTCACTAGAAAACCTAATCTTTCCTTCTTGAAAGATGATGACCGTGTATCATGGAAGGAGCTAGGGTTTTACGTGATTTTTGAAGATGCTTGGAGTTTAATCAAGTAAATAGCCTATAAATATTCATGGTTTGTTTAAATATAAACATATGTGATGATAGTTTGAGATAGCACGATCATGAAAATGGAGTTAAATATATGTTGTGGATGAGGAAATAAGTAGATTTATGTCATATTTTCATATATATGATAAGTAAAAATAAGTAGATTTATGTCATATTTTCATATATAAGTAGATTTATGTCATATTTTCATATATATGAGGAGTAATGAATTATAAGTTGTATTAAAGATGTTTTTGGAATAGATTGATATTGTAAATGGTGTGTGAGAGTGTGCAAAAATGTTGATGAATGAGTGATGAGCATTGAAGAATAAATATATGTGTATATGTTCTGTTTTTAGGAGTATGAAAATTATGAGTTATAAGCTATTATGTAGATCAAATAGGTTGTGAATTAAGGGTATAATGAAGGTGAAAATTTTACTGAAGAAAGATGTTTATATGATGTTCTTGAAATGAGAAGAAGTATGGATTATATATGGAAATGAATGATAGAGATTATGCTTTTTTTTATAAATGATATTGAGATGAAAGTGAAGTAAAAATGAAAAGGAAATGAAGTAGAAGTGATAACTATGCTTGAGACATCTTGAATATAACATAAAAGGTTAAGAATTTGGAAAGAAACTGAAATACATGGATGAAAAGGATTAAGTGAATGGAAATGAGATTTCTTGAGTAGATTTTTATGAGTTTTTAACACAGCTAATATGGTATTTTAGAGATAAAATGATGATGAGAATGGTGTTGATAAAATGTGCTGAAACGTTGATGATGAATGTATATATATATTGATGTTCTATTTTTGTGATTATGGTCAATAATAGATTATAATTTGTTTATGAATGATATTGAGATGAAATTAAGGTGAGAATGAAGAGGAAATAATGTAGAATTGATAAACTAAGCATAAGATGGTTAGGATGTAACATATAGGAGTTGAAAATATGGAAAATTAGGAGAAGAATTGCTGGAAATTTCGGATCTTCATAACCCACGATC
Source organism: Erythroxylum rotundifolium (assembly GCA_027563915.1). NCBI lineage: Eukaryota > Viridiplantae > Streptophyta > Magnoliopsida > Malpighiales > Erythroxylaceae > Erythroxylum > Erythroxylum rotundifolium. The sequence goes on from JAOSBO010000007.1 coordinate 3,751,692, forward strand.
ATGGGAATGCATCCATGATCATGGGAAGTGCAAAAAATGGTTAGAAAGCTTCTACTGGTATAACCCACGATCATGGGAAGTCATCCACGATCGTGGGAATGGCTATAAACGTGAGTTCTTCGTCTTTAAGTGATATTTGAATCAACAAATGATAAGGTACTTTGCTACGGTGCATTTAGGCTTGAATGAAACTTGAAGTGAATCTAGTTTGATGATGGATTAAGTGATTAAATGTGTGATATGTTTAAGGTGATAATTAAGGTTATAACTTAAGAATAGCTGATTGATATCTATGAAACAAAATCTGGAAATTTAGAGAGATTATAGAAATGAAAGAGAAGAAAGGCCAATATGATTCAAAGGACATGAGTAAAGCATATTAAGTTAGAATGAATGAGAAGTTAGGCATTATGTGATTATGTAATGCTAGAAAGAGGATTGAAGACTATGTGATTGATAAATGTATGCATTATAAAATTTGAGTAATCAAGTATATTTGAGTTATGAACCTAAATGCAAGTTTGCATACACAAATGAAGATGTTTAAATGAACAAGAGATGTGAATTAAGGAAATATACCCAGAATAGTCAAATTGAGCATGCATTGTACATGATGCATATATATGTGTGTGTGATTGAATACTTATGTGATGGATCAAATTGTAATATGCGTGCAATATGTGTATTGCTTGAAGATAGATACACAAAATTGAACGTCAGCATCCAGAGGCTTCTGGATCATCAATTTGGAGCGTACTGTGAGTCATCTTAGATGTTCTTACTAGGATTAATTTTTTTTTAAATTTCAGTTACTGAAATGTTATTTAATGTGAATGTGATGATTCCAGTCATTGATAATCTGAGAATTTTGATAACTGAAATCGTATTGGAAGTGCTTTATTGAATGTGAATGAGAAAGAAATTAGTGTATTGAACATGATTGTTGAATGTCGAACTATTGTTTGATGAAAATGTGAAAAGTGAATATGTACTGAATAAAAGTGATTGACTGCATATATGTGAATTCATGTATCTCATTGCATTGAAATGTATGATTAGATAAAGACAGTTGTGACCGAAGTACTAGTGAAAGAGAGTTTAAAACTCATAATGTGTATAAAAGCGACAAGCTCACTAAGTAAAATGAGCCTGGTATTCCCAACGAAAACGGGACAATTATCAATGATCTCAATATCTACAATGGATACGGGACAGTTGAAAAGGCAACCGGTCACAATACAGTAATAATTGAAAGTGAGTCACATGTGTATTACATATATATAAATTGATATGTATTAAGTGAATGATTGAAATAGGTTTTATGAATTGTTATGAAAATGAAACACGTAATGATGTGAAATAATTGATTACATGAACTATTTGTAAATGAGATATGTGAACCGTCTTTATGATTTGATATGAGTGAGAACATCGATAAAGGTTCACGCACTGAATTCGCAAAACTCATTAAAATTGCAATTTAGCTTTTCAAGTTTAGATGAGATATTCAATTAGACCAATTGGAGTGTAGCCACCGAAATCAGACATGAGCTAGGGATTTGGATCAGTTTGTACCTGTATATATTTTCAATTGTTTTGTATTAAACAGTGTATTCCATAACTGTTGTATATTGCATTTATGAATTCTGTAATATAATGACATTTATGATTGATATATTTTGAAAATGAAATGGGCTAAATTGATTACTGGTTTGTTTAAAAATGCATGTGATGCATGACAAATTTGCAATGAGTAGTTCTGATTGCCTTAACATGCCATCTTCGTAGAGTACGTTCTCGAATACCGCCGGTACGTTCGGGAATATGCCCTATGAGAGTGGTGTGTTACAAAAAGGCACCATATTACCCTAACATTCTTAAAGAACAAAAAAAGAACATCAACTAACAACATATTAAAAAAAGACAAAAGGGAAAAGGGAAAAAAAACCAAGAAAAAGAAATTATAAATTGAAAAGAAGAATAAGAGAATACGTTCCTCACCTCACAAGTAATGATGAAATAAAATTAAACAAAATATATCTTGCCTAAATTGAATCTTACTTCCCTTAATCATTCTCTACACTTTTTGGTCCTCTCCACTGCTTGAATCGAAGCTTCCTTCCCTTAATCACTTCCTAATTAATGAAATTTTCCTAAAACTAATTAACCTAGGTCTGTTTCTATTTCGGAGATGAATTCAAACTATTCTGCTTCATGTGGCATCGTGTGGAGTGTGATAAACAATGTCGCATAAAGCCAAGCCATATGAAATTGTTTGCTACATAGCATATTCTTTCCATGTAGGAAATGAAATTACAAATGAAGTTTCTCTTGAGAGGATAAGTAGGGCTTTTAACAAAAACTTGACAGTAAGGGGAATAGATGATATATCAACTAAAATATTGGGGTGGTATTTGTTTTTAAAAATGAGGGGCCAATGTGCTAGTTTGTCAAAACCCAACAGGTCCTAAGAATTTAAGACTTTAATTTTTTAGATCAAACCCAACATAATCTAAATGCTACAACAAAATGTACAATTTTATAGAGTACTAGATGAGGATCCCAACACATATCACCAATTTCTTAAATATTTGGGACATATTCAAAATTAATGGGAAAATGAATATGCCATTAAGTTGAGGTTATTCCCATTCCCATTCACACTAAAGGATTGGCAAAGCAATGGATATACATTAGTTACTACTTGGGAGAGTCTTGCATAGAAATTTCTTATAAAATGTTTTCCGCTTTTTAAGATAGTAATTAATGATATCTCTTTATTACAATAGTTCAAAAATGATACTTCATAAAAAAAATATGGAGAGATATATGGATCTAATAAGGAAGTACATACACCATGAACTTCTAACTTAGATGTAAGTGTAAACCTTTTACAATAGTCTAGTAAACTTTAACATATAGATGTTATATAATAGATTGGCTAGAACATTAAATAATAAGACTTTAGAGTCATCCCCATAGTTGATCAAAGAGATTGAAATAAATAACTACCAATGACAGTTAGGAAGGATGAGAGCAAATCGATCAATAGGGATCCATATTGTAAATAATATGACTACCCTAATAGAGATGATGGTGAGAAAATTAGATAACTTGACCACTATATTAAAAACAAATCAAATTATGAGTTGTAAGTTTTACAGGGGAGGACATTAAGGTATGGAGTGCCAAGTTGAAATTCCATGGTTAAGTTGGTGAATCAAGTTGATTTTATGGGAATTTCTCCTTGAGTAATTGATTCGGTGTTTGATGTGTGTAAGTTTTAATTAATTAACCTTGATAATCTGCAAGCATATGGGTTATTCATGTAGCACCTAATGTGTTGATCCCACGAAGAGGGATAATCTAATCTTAAAAACTAAGGCCAAATTAAATCCCAGAAATTCAAAATGTAACGAAACTAAAACAAGAATTTAATTCAATCAATTAAATCAATTCAAGAATCAATCACAAAAATATTAACAATTTAGCAATTGCAACATACACTCAAGAATCAAACTAAGGAGTTATCAATTTAGAGAAAGAGAATTTTACCTATCTTTAACGCTAATCTAATTGATTATGAATTACTGGATTATTAGTTCTAGACGATCTTAGGGTTGATTACTCTCTCTTAAGTTATAATCATTAACCATAATTTGTAAATGCTAATCAGATTATGAAAGCTGTAATTCCTTAATTAACAATCTATCTAAAAACCTAATTAGATATGAAGTTGTCTAATAAACTATCGGAAGCCTATGCAAGATCTCTCTTCGTATATTTTACTGATTTTATTTAGTTCTTGTCATATTAAATCACCTAACTCTTGATTACTCTCTCTCAAGTTATAATCATTAACCTTAATTTGTAAACCCTAATCAGATTATGAAAGCTGTAATTCCTCAATTAACAACCTATCTAAAACCTTAATTAGATATGAAGTTATCTAATAAACTATCAAAAACTTATGCAAGATCTCTCTTTGTATATTTTACATATTTGATTTAGTTCTTGTCATATTAAATCACCTAACTCTCGTTTGCCTAATTTAATTAATTTTCATTTGATTCACCCTCTCAGTTTATCACCGAATTATGCAATTGTAGAAACTAAATCATAATAAATCCAGTGAAACATAAACAATCAAATTTCATTTAATCAAAGACAAAACCCCAAAGGTGAGTTTAGAATATTGTCAACATCCACAAATCCCATCATCAACTATTATTCCAATTTTGTACAATAATAAAATCGAAAATAATAGGAAATACGAAATTGGACGAATGCTGGGAGGCAACGACGTCGGGAAACTCGTGATTCGAGAAGTACGTTGAGTCAGCTTCTTCTCCACTTCTCTGTTCCTTCTTCTCTTTCTCAATCTCTTGATGAATTCTCTCTACAGTTTGTCAAAAGTGACTGATGCAAAAGCTCTTTTTTCCTATTTGCCTTATTCTTTAAATATCCTTTATGTTCTGAGTAGCCCTAAGGCTTTTTCCGAGGTCCAAAAAGTTTGAAAAATTCCTTGAAACTTGACGTTTTTGAGTGCTTGTATGTCTACCCGATGCAGGCCATGTCTTCTTCTCTCTTCCTTCTTCTCCTTCTCTATCTCTCGATAATTCACTCTAGGGTTTCTCTCAAAAGTTGCTGATGCAAAAAGCTCTTTCTGCCTCTTTTTTTTGTTCTTTAGATATCCTTTGTATTTTGAGTAGCCCTAGGATTTTTTAGGGTTCGAAAAATCTCTCAAAACTTGACATTTTTTGGTGTCTCCGTCTCTACTTGATGCAAGCCACGATCGTGGGCCACATCTAAGCCTTCTTTCACAATCGTCACCTGCAGGCTAGGATCTTGAGCCATGTCCTGGGCTTTTGTCACAGTCGTTATTTCGGCTCAAATGTCTCCAAAACTTCTCCATTCTTTGATGTTAACCCTGAAACACTAACAAACACATCAAAGTACCTTAAAAACATAATATTTAAGCTCAAAGACTTGTACTAACCCATAAAAACACTTAAACATAAATATCTAATCTAAACACATACTAAACAATTGAATTAAAAGTTAAATACATATCAAACTAAGTCCTAAAATATGATGCAATTTACATTAAAAGTTTGCTTATCCTTGAGCAAACAAAACAACAAACTCACAATACACAATGCAATAATGAGACAATGACTTCAACTTTGTGAAATAAATTTAATTTTTTACACAATCATTCAAGTTATGCTAAATCTTTTTTTTTTTTGTAGAAAGTAACTTGTATATTAATAAAGAGGGAAAAGGTTCAATATATACAAGCAAGCAAGAGAAATTGGGTCACAGGCGACCCAAGACAAAACAATCATAAATAGGCCACAGGAGGCCTATACACTAAAACAATATATACAACCAAGCAAGAGAAACTGGGTCACAGGCAACCCAAAACAAAACAATCATAAATAGGCCAGAGGAGGCACTCAAAAGAAAGACAAAACAAACATCAAATCTATGTGGGAAGCTTC
>JAOSBO010000007.1:3858331-3876912 GCA_027563915.1 Erythroxylum rotundifolium
TTTCATTGAATATTCTTATAAGAATTTAGATTTTAGATATTTAATTTTATAATAATAATAATAATAATAATAATAATAATAATCCAATGTTAAATTCTCTATTAATATGAATGATGCAACGAGCTACATCATGTTAGTATTTTTTTTCATATGATATGTATGAATTTTATTATTTAATAAATTAAAATATCTATAATTTCAATATGATACAGATACGATATATATTAGTTATATATTAACAATATTAATTTGATGTGACTTTTTATGTTCAAAAAATTAATATTATGATATTTTTAAATATAAACTAATACTATAAAATTAAATAAAGATTAAAAAGTTTAATTAACCCCTTTGTCATATTCTTTCACAATAAAAAAACTAATTTTAAAAATATACAAAATAAAAGTAGAGAACAATACTATCATTAGCCAAACAAGTAATCCTATAAACCATTTACTAAATACGTAACTAACTTTTAGTCATAAACTAAAAAACAGTTAATAAGCTTCAAACATACGTTCCTTTTTTTCTTAATATAAACGCCAAAGACATTCTTAGATTCGTGGTATATAGTAGTTATTGGCGGTTGTATTATCACTGAGATACTGGGCCAATACTGCCGCATTGTGCTTCCACAATGACTTTTTTTCTTATCCGATCAATCACTCTCCTTTTACTTTTCCTCCTCGCTCAATCATTGCACCCCTCCGTCCCCCTTCTCCTCCGATCAACCAACATTTTCTCCGTCACTGACTTTGGAGCCGTCGGAGACGGCATCCAATATGACACCCTCGCCATCCAATCCGCCATCGACAGCTGCCCCAACAACACGGCCTGCCGAGTCGTCTTTCCTCCGGGAACCTACCTGACGGCGACGATCCACCTGAAGTCAAAGGTAATTCTGGACATCACAAAAGGGGCGACCCTGTTAGGTGGGGCGAGAATAGAGGACTACCCAAGAGAATCCAACAGATGGTACGTTGTGTTGGCGGAGGATTCGACCGATGTGGGGATTACCGGCGGTGGAGTGGTGGATGGGCAAGGGTTGAAGTTTGTGGAGAAGTTTAGTGAAGTGAAGAATGTGATGGTGAGTTGGAACAGGACAGGGGCTTGTTCTGGGGACGAGTGCAGACCAAGGCTCGTTGGCTTCATCGGCTGCTCTAATGTTCATGTTTGGAACATCATTTTGAGACAGCCTGCATATTGGTGGTAAGTTCAATGATCTTCTCTTTTGCACTTTTATATATTTAATTATAAGCCGTAGAATTAGGAGGAACCCATATATTGTGACAAATGTTAAAACTGAATGCTTTCTTTTTGCCAACAATTGATGAACATTTGAGCTATTCTAATATTTTCCAACTGTAAATTTTCCTTGGAATTGGGAAATCTCCATTTTCAAACTTAAATCTTGCTCCCATGGTTGCAGCTTGCATATTGTACTGTGCAATCACACATCTATTCATGATGTTTCCATCTACGGGGACTTCAATACACCCAACAATGATGGAATAGATATAGAGGATTCAAATCATACAGTCATCACAAGATCTCATATCGATACAGGAGATGATGCCATTTGTCCAAAGACATATTCTGGCCCTCTTTGTAACTTGACGGTCACCAACTGTTGGATACGAACCAAATCTTCTGCAATCAAGCTAGGGAGTGATAGTCTTTTCGATTTTAAAGATCTAGTGTTCGATAACATCACTATAGTGGACTCTCACAGGGGACTGGGTTTTCAGATACGTGATGGAGGTAAGTCGCTAGATTTTCTAAGATCCCAGTTAAGTTAATGCTGAAATAGACATTGTGTTGAGCCGATCTTAGCTTCTGATTACAATAATTAAAGATGAAACTTGGTGCAGGTAATGTGAACAACGTCAGCTTCTCAAACATAAACATTACGACCAGATACTATGATCCTTCATGGTGGGGGAGAGCGGAGCCTATTTATGTAACATCCTGCCCACGGAACTCAAGGTCGAAATTGGGTTCTATATCTAATCTACTTTTCATGAATATAACGGCAAAATCTGAGAATGGTGTCTTCTTGTCCGGTTGTAAGGGTGGGGCTTTAAGTAACCTGAGATTCATTAACGTGGATCTGACTTACATGAGATATACAAAATACGCAGGTGGGCTGGTAGATTACAGACCTGGATGCCAGGGTCTTGTTAATCACAGTACAGCGGGGATCATCATGGAACAAATTGATGGGATTGAGTTTCATAATGTAAATATGAGATGGTCTGATACTATCAATCCTAGTCAAAATCAGAATTGGGATAATCCTCTGGATTTCAGGCCTTCAACGGTCAATAACATTTCTGTCCTAAATTTTTATTCAGCTTTGTATAGACAATGAGGAAGTGGGGTGCATCTAATGATCCAAGAATTGTGAAGATTGCAATTTGATCATGCGTTCGTTCGTTGTAATGTAAGATGTCTAGTAAAGGAAGAATGCGGTGACTAGCTACAATGTCCCTGTTTCAATGTCAGTGCAAGTGCCGATGATTGTATAACTCCAAGTTACGTCTCTCTTCTTCTTGTTCTTCTACTATATGCTTTAACTTTATTGAACTACATCTCTTGCCCAACGCCATTTCAATAGAATCCAAGTTACACACATAAACTGATAAGGGGGATTCCTAAGGAAAAAACTAACAAACAAACCTACAAACTTGAAGAAGAATATTAGGTCTTTGTGTCCTAAAGATGCAAACAAAAAGTTCACCCAGACCTGAAGATGTCCCTTCAGGTCCTTACTACTTGTATGCTAATGAGAACCTGTCATTGGTTCTTACTTCTGCGCCACTAACAAGGCATAATTATCATTCTTGGTTGATTAAGATCACTATCTCCAGTAATATCTTAAATTGTCATTTGGATTGATTATGAGCAAGGTTATGGAAAGATCTTTATGAAGATTTTTACAGAGGTGACACTATTAGAATAGCAGATTTGCAAATTGAGTTGTTCTTTACGAAGTAAGGTACAATTTCTGTTATTAATTACTACTCGCAAAATGAAGACAATTTGAGATGGGTTTAGTCAATCTAAGATCTGTATCTAAAAGCCTTTGTATGCCTTCTTGTGTGCTTTCACTCTTATGCAAGATTATCAAGACCACGATTATGTAATCCATTTTTTATAAGGTTTGAATGATAAGAAAAGTTCTACATGCACTTACAGTGGTTTTACTAGTTATACAATGGATAAATATTATTAAAAAAACATGGCTATCCATTTGGTTATAGAGCATCTGGTAGATCCGTGTAAATGTTAATTATTTTGATACATTCTCCCCAGTTACTAAGATGAATACCTTGCATATTTTACTTGTTCTAGCTACTGTTAAAAATTGGTTTTTACAGTAGTAAGATATAAACAATGATTTTCTGCATGGTAACTTATATTATATAAGGAAGTATATGTGAAAACCAACTTTTACATTGTTATATAATTTTTGCAATTGAGGAAATTACTTAAACTATATTTTATGGGAGTTGTTCTTCACCTTAAACAAGAATTGTAAAGGATTACTCTTCAATTGTAGCAATGAAGATATTGTACGAAAAGTTTTTCTTCACCCATTAATTAATAAAGAAGATGGTGAATTCCTAAGTGGAACTTGGGAAATGGACATTGGCTAAGAATTGTTTAGTTTAACCATTATAAATAAAATGTGTTCTCTCTTTTCTTAGTCTGTTTATGATAACTATGTTTGTTTTATGATTACTTCAAATGAAATTTTCATAATCATTTATTAGAGTAGGAAATCATTCATTAGTTTTCCAAATAGTTGAAAAAGGAAACACACAAAATTCACCCTCCTCTTCTGCACCATCTAAAGACCAAAAATAGTAAATAGAATAAAATTGATGATTTCTCTATTAATCCTCCATTCATTAAATTAAGTATTTAAAACACATGATTTTTAATACACATGACTATCTGGGACCGCATGGTTGTCATATATTATAGGTTTAAAGAAAAGTTCAATTATAAAGTCCCTAAGTTGTTATAAAATAGTTTAATTAGAAAATTCATATGTTATTGAGTATCCATTAGCATTTGAGTGCAACCACTATATAATGCAACTTATTTAAGCTTAGATATGAATAAAACTACTAAGTTTTATTTCTTGCTAAGCTACATTATTAAAGATTGACCTAAGAATTAATGAGTACATGATGTGCTTTTCTTATTCAGCAAACTACCTAAATAGTCCTCATCAAAATATCCTGTAAGTTATAGATTCTCTAGTTTGAGACATTAGATGCCTCGTCAAATATCTTAGTGTCCTTTTTATTGCTAACAAATGAGATTCTCTATAAGTGTTATTTCAACCTTAATACATATTGGTGCATGTTAATCCTTTTTAGTGAGGTTGATATTTCATCCATATATACTGGATGCCCAAATATTCTAGCTAAATGGTTGATTCCTTCAATAATTTAATATTTTAAGTGAATATTATGAAAATTACCCTAGTTGGGAGCTATCTTTTAGTCTATTTTATCTAGTTTAATGCATGAGTGCATTTTCTTAAAACAAGAGGTTTACTTACATTGTGACGCGAACTCTATTATAGAAATCCATTCATACCTCTTTACTTTTGAACATGAATAAAACTAGCTTTAGTTTTTTAATATATAGTTAATCTAATCCATGTTTAAACCAAATTGTTGCTTTTTATCTATGAATTATAGGAATTGTTGGCTTTTTATCTAAGAAGAAACTGATCAAGGTGGAGCTCCATTTTGTAGCTTCCAATTTCAATTTTTATAAAGTAGCAATTTCACTCAAATATAAATGGGATGACAAACTTAAGATAGACTTAGTGAGATCATCTCATACAATCCTTGACTAAATGACCTTTTTAAGAAGTGGAAGAACATGATAGTTTTTCCAATCTACAAGACATAAGAATTCTATTTACTCATGAGGAGACAAAGTTCTAGAGATACAACTTACAAAAGCTGTATATGGTCTTAATGAAAGGGAAAGAACAAAGAGTAAAGAATCTTCCTATGAACAAAACAAAGAGCAAAGAGCAAAGGTGTAAAGTTAAAAAAAGGGAAGGAAGAGGAGTAGAAGGATTGGTAATAAAAAAAGGAGAAGAATTTATTGATGAGAAGACAAACTTATTGATTGCACAAGCCTTTCATTCTTGCTTCATCTTTTCTTATTCCTAGTTTTCTCCATCATCTAACTTCAAACTTCATTCTTGCTTCTTAAACTTGGAATCTTTTGATTTTTTTTAGCTTATAACTTGTAAGTTCTTTACTTAATTAATTTTAGTGTAATTGTATTAAGTATTTAACATTTCTTATTACCCTAATTAATTTTAGTGTAGAAGTTTTTTCATAGAGAAATGGATTAATTGTAATGACACTGTGATTAAGGTAGTGAAAGGATTTACTACTATAAGTGATAATAATTATTTTACAAGGGAGCAAAATTTGAAGCTATTGTTTTTAATTTAGGACACCTTTTCAAGTACTAGTACTGATGGTCTATCACAAGTTTCTTATAAGGCAAAGCAAGGTATGGTTATTTGTTCTTCTAAGTATTTTGTTTCTCTTACTAAAGCTATTTAGATAGTTAAAATGGTGCAATAAACTATAATGTTAGTTATCTTGGACTTTTTTCTATATATAGATCAGTTAATAATATGAAGGTTAAGCTTCCTAATCTTAAATTGTAAGTGACTCATATTAGGACAATTTATATGTCAGACATATTAATATTGCATGATGCCTTATATGTTCGCCCGTTTTACTTTATTTAGGATCTTTAAAGATGGAGACAAATTGGTTTAGCTAAAGAACATGAGCATTGTATCAATTTGAGATTTCTATAAAATAATATTTACCTTTTGTTATTTCAACATTTTGTCGCTGACAATAACATTTAGCATCTTAGATTTGGTCATCCTTTTCTACCAAAGATGAAAGTTGTTAATACTTTAGATGAAAACATTGCCTACAATAATTATTTTTCTTTTAATGTATGTCACTTTAGTAAGAAAAAAAAGTCCTTTTTCCTATTAGTATTTTTGTAACGAATCAATTCTTTGATTTAATCCATGTTGATATTTGGGAGCCATTTTCTCTTGCTTCAATTTATAGGTACTGTTACTTTTTTACTATTGCAAATGATAAATCATACTTGTTTGGGTTTTTCCAGTGAAGCCTAAATAAGAGATGAAGACCTTATTACAATTTTTTTCCTTTGTTAAAAATCAATGTTTAATTTGTGTGAAGTGTATTAGATATGGTAATGGTAAAGAGTTTTCACTATTAGACTATTATAATTCATATGGTATTTTTACACAAGATTTTTTGCCTTTACAAACTTAAACATAATAGTTTTGACAAGTGTAGCATCACCATAATTTAACAGTTTCTCAAGCTCTTAGATTTCAAATTTTACTTCCACTGAAATTTTAGAATGAATATGCTTTACATTCAGTACATTTAATCAATTGTATTCCGACTAATCAATCACCTTTATCAAGTTTTATTTGCCAAACCTCTTGTTTTTAATCATCTAAAAGTTTTTGGATGTCAATGTTATGCTATGAAAACATAGTAAAGGCATATATGATTCTAAAGCAACAAAATGTGTTTTTATAGGTTATCTGGCTAATGTCAAAGGTTTTAGGCTTTATAATCTTGAGTCTCAAGAAGTTTTTATTTTAGCAATGTTGTATTCTATGAGCATTTAATTCCTTTTTAAGAGAAACCTAATATTCACTCATTAATTGATATTGTTTTACTTAATGTTTTTGAGAACATATTTCTCTTCCTAGTTTTTCTGCAAGTACTACTGATATTGACTCCTATTTTAAGATGGTCTAGTTTATTCTCTTACTTTAAAGGATATTGATCAATCAATATCTACTGAACTACAATGAGAAGAAGAATTACTAGACCTTCAAACTTACCTTCTTATCCCAAAGTTATTATGTTCTTATATTAAGAACAACTACAACTTCTCCATATTCTATATCTTTTGTTCTTTCTTATCTTAAACTCATACCTACATATCATGAATTTGTTTATAGTGTGTTTGCAGTCACTAAACTAGAGCCTTATTATAAGGTTGTCAAATTTCAATGCTAGAGACAAACAATGCAAACAGGGATATAAGCATTGGAAGCTAATAATACTTAGAGCATTCTAACATTACCTCCTCCAAAGGCCATATTGGCTATAAGTGAGTCTTTAAAGTGAAACAAAATTCTAATGGCACCATTGAAAGTTATAAGTGAGGCTAGTAGCCAAAGTCTTTACACAACAATCAATAGTTAATTATTTTGATACATTCTCCCTAGTTACTAACATGAAAACCTTGCATATTTTACTAGTTGTAGCTATTGCTAAAAATTGGTTTTTACACCGGTTGGATATAAACAATGCTTTTTTGCATGGTAACTTATATGAGGAAGTGTATATGAAACTACAACCTAGTTTTAGGAATTATATTCCTAATCCAATTTGCAAGATAAAAAAAGTTTTTATGGACTTAATTATTCGTAAGTGGAATGAAAAGTTTATTATAGCCTTAATTAGTTAGGGATATGTCAGGGCTCAGTCTGATTCCTCTTTATTCTTAAGCGTCAATATTGATTCTTTCATAATTTTGCTCATTTATATTGGTGATGTTATAATAGTTAGCGCTAGCATGGATGCTATTAATCAGTTGAAGAAATCACTTTATAATTAATGAAAGATCAAAGGCATTAGTCCTTTAAAACATTTCTTAGTCTTTGGATTTACTTAAGGATGCCAATTTCTTATATTCTAAGCTAACTCATATGTGAATAGTTCATAGCTCTTATTTGACAAAAGATTAAAGATTTCCTCTATCTGATGTAACTACATATCGAAGGCTTATTAATAACTTGTTATATCTTACTACACTAGATTAGATATAACTTAAAGTGTGCAATTATTATCTTATTTTTTAAAGGCTCTAATAGATGTTCATTTAAAAGCAACACATAAAATTCTCAAATACTTAAAAGGGACTTCAAGTCAAGGTTTGTTCTTCCTTTCAAATAATGACTTGAAGGTGTCAGATTTTTATGATTCAGATTGTGGATTTACTGAAAAGAAAAAATTAGGAAAATCATATAGGGAACCCTAAATTAGCTTCTCATTGCCAAATTCATGCTCTCTCTCTCGGAAACTAATCCAAAGGGGGATCATCACTGACCATCACTCGAATCCCTCTTACTAATTCGCTAAGTATGTTCATGTTTGATATACTCATTATTATGCTTTTTTATATATTAGCTTCCGACCTAGTATGTTCATGAGGAAGTGGGGTGCCTTTAATGATCCAAGAATTGTGAAGATTGCAATTTGAACATGCATTCATTCGTTGTAATGCAAGATGTCTAGTAAAGGAAGAATGCGGTGACTAGCTACAATGTCCCTGTTTCAATGTCACTGCAAGTACCGATGATTGTATAACTCCAAGTTACGTCTCTCTTCTTCCTGTTCTTCTACTATATGCTTTAACTTTATTGAACTACATCTCTTACCCAACGCCATTTCAGTAGAATCCAAGTTACACACATAAACTGATAAGGGGGATTCATAAGGGAAAAACTAACGAACAAACCTACAAAGTTTAAGAAAAATATTAGGTCTTTGCGTCCTAAAGGTGCAAACAAAAAGTTCACGCACCCAGACCTGAAGATGTCCCTTCAGGTCCTTACTTCTTGTATGCTAATGAGAACCTATCATTGGTTCTTACTTTTGCGCCACTAACAAGGCATAATTATCATTCTTGGTCGCGATTAATGAGAATGAGTTTGATTTCAGAGAACAAACTAAACTTTATGAATGGATATAAATGCCAATTCCAACGAATGATGACCCGATGTATGATGCTCGAGAGAAATGCAATAATTTAGTGCCTACCTGGTTGGTTAGATCACTATCTCTAGTAATATCTTAAATTGTCATTTGGATTGATTATGATCAAGATTTATGGAAAGATCTTTATAGAGGTGACGCTCTTAGAATAGCAGATTTGCAAATTGAGTTGTAATTTATGAAGTAAGGTACGATTTCTGTTATTAATTACTGCTCGTAGATGAATATAATTTGGGATGGGTTTAGTCAGTCTAAGATCTGTATCTAACATTGGGTTTGGTTGATGTCTCTATAGGTGGAGACAGATAACAAAACACAAAAATCCTATGCCCGGCAGTGTTTGGTTGTTGACAATGCCTATTTTATTTTGTCTCTAATTTACAAAAACACAAATTTTTTGTTCTTTCCAAAACCATAGCATAACTCTCTTATGCCTGTCACAGAAACAAAACACGCAGGCTGTTGAACAAAAATACCCCTATATTATCAATAATATTCCACACACCAAAGTATATAAATAGCAAAAAAGACATTCTTAATAAAATATAAGGCTTGAATGTATCTTTAACCTATTATATAATTAATTCCATGAATGCTTAGATGTTTTATTAAATTACTATGTACTATAATTTGTAACTTGTAAGATTTTTTTATTTAATAACTCATTTTATTAAATTTTTAGGTTTTTCATTTCATTAAATATTTAGGTTCTTCATTTTATTTTATCGTAACTAAAAAAATACAAATACAATTAAAAAATATTGTTACAATTATAAAAATATTTATGTAATTCATTTTGTTGTTAACTATACGATTTTTTTTTGCTATTTAATAGCTCATTTCATTAAATTTTTAGGTTCCTCACTTTTTTAATTCCTTAGTTAGAGATACAATTAAAAAATACTAATACAAATCATTCATTTTAAAATAATCAATGAATTACATATTTCCAATTATATTATACGGTAGGGGTACTTTGGTCATTAACATTGTTTTCTATGTTCTGTCAATTACAACCAAACACATTTCTATCCTCGAGAGATACAATTTTATCTATTTTGTCCATTACAACCAAACACCTCACTGTCTCCAATTTTTGTTTTGTTCTGTCTCTAAATTTTTGTTTCATTCTGTTGCAGTATATGAATCACAGCAACCATAAGCAGCGTAAATGCATTTGTAATGCTTCTTGTGAGTGTGGTGCTTTCACTTATGCAAGATTATCAAGAACAAGATTATATAATCCATTTTTTTTGCAAAGTTTGAAGGACAATTTTTTATGATAAAATTTCAAATTTTGTTAATGGATGGATCCTTTGTGGCCTTTAAATTAAGCTTTTGCTAATGCCTAATAAAATGAATGGTAGTTAGGAATTGGTAATCAAGATGTTATTCAATCTAATGCTCTCTATGCCATTAAAGGAAAGGCTATTTAGTTAGAAGATTCTTTTGCATCTTCTTCTTCGAATGCTTATGGAGAGTTATATATGTAAGTATCTATAATATGACCTATCGAGGTTCTAGGCTTAATCAACAAGGTGATTTTCAGAACAACTTTGGTAAGAAAAGTTCTATATGTACTTACAGTGGTTTTAATTGTTATACAATATATAAATATTATAAAAACACATGGCTATCCATTTGGTTATAGAGCATTTGGTAGATCCGTGTAAATGTTAATTGTTTTGATACATTCTCCCCAGTTACTAAGATGAATACCTTGCTTATTTTACTTGTTCTTGCTACTATTAAAAATTGGTTTTTATAGTGGTAAGATATAAACAATGATTTTCTGCATGGTAACTTATGTAAGAAAGTATATGTGAAAACCAATTTTTGCATTGTTATATAAATTTTACACTTAAACTATATTTTGTGAGAGTTATTCTTCACCTTAAACAAGATTTGTAAAGGATTACTCTTCTATAGTAGCAACGAAGATATTGTACAAAAAGTTTTTCTTCACCAATTAATTAATAAAGAAGATGGTGAATTCCTAAGTGGAACTTGGGAAGTGGACGTTGGCTAAGGATTGTTTAGTTTAACCATTATAAATAAATTTCATTCTCTCTTAGTCTGTTTATGATAACTATGTTTGTTTTATGATTACTTTAAATGAAAATTTCACAATCATTTGTTAGAGTAGGAAATCATTCATTAGTTTTCCAAATAGTTGAAAAAGGAAACACACAAAATTTACCCTCTTCTACACCATCTGAAGACCAAAAATAGTACATAGAATAAAATTGATGATTTCTCTATTAATCCTCCATTCATTAAATTAAGTATTTAAATCACATGACAATATGGGATCACATGGTTGTCATATATTATGGGTTTAAAGAAAAGTTTAATTATAAAGTCCCTAAGTTGCTATAAAATAGTTTAATTAGAAAATCCATAAGTTATTGAGTATGCGTTAGAATTTGAGTGAAACCACTATATAATGTAGCTTTATTTTAGCTTAGATATCAATAAACCTACTAAATTTTGTTTCTTGCTAAGCTGCAATATTAAAGATTGACCTAAGAATTAATGAGTACATGATGCACTTTTCTTATTCAACAAACTACCTAAATAGTCCTCGTTAAAATATCTTATAAGTTATAGATTCTCTAGTTTGAGACATTGGATACCTTGTCAAATATCTTAGTGTCCTTTTTATTGCTAACAAATGAGATTCTCTATAAGTGTTATCTCAACCTTAATACATATTAGTGCATTTCAATCCTTTTTAGTGAGGTTGATATTTCATCTATGTATACTAGATGCCCAAATATTCTAGCTAAATGGTTGATTCCTTCAATAATTTAATATTTTAAGTGAATATTATGAAAATTACCCTAGTTGGGAGCTATCTTTTAGTCTATTTTATCTAGTTTAATGCATGAGTGCATTTTCTTAAAACAAGAGGTTTACTTACATTGTGACGCGAACTCTATTATAGAAATCCATTCATACCTCTTTACTTTTGAACATGAATAAAACTAGCTTTAGTTTTTTAATATATAGTTAATCTAATCCATGTTTAAACCAAATTGTTGCTTTTTATCTATGAATTATAGGAATTATTGGCTTTTTATCTAAGAAGAAACTGATCAAGGTGGAGCTCCATTTTTAGCTTCCAATTTCAATTTTTCTAAAGTAGCGATTGCACTCAAATGTAAATGGGATGACAAACTTAAGATAGGCTTAGTGAGATCATCTCATACAATCCTTGACTAAACAACCTAAAGTGGAAGAACATGATAGTTTTTCCAACCTAAAGGACATAAGAATTCTATCCATTTGCGAGGAGACAAAGTTTGTAGAGTACAACTTACAAAAGTTGTATATGGTCTTAATAAAAGGGAAGGAACAAAGAGTAAAGAATCTTCCTATGAACAAAGAAAAGAGCAAAGAGAAAAGGTGTAAAGTTAAAAAAAGGGAAGGAAGAGGAGTAGAAGGATTGGTAATAAAAAAAGGAGAAGAATTTATTGATGAGAAGACAAACTTATTGATTGCACAAGCCTTTCATTCTTGCTTTATCTTTTCTTATTCCTAGTTTTCTCCATCATCTAACTTCAAACTTCATTTTTGCTTCTTAAACTAGGAATCTTTTGATTTTGTTTTAGTTTATAACTTGTAAGTTCTTTACTTAATTAATGTTAGCGTAATCGTATTAAGTATTTATCATTTCTTATTATCGTAATTAATTTTAGTGTAGGCTTTTTTCATAAAGAAATGGATTCTAATAATTCTAATGACACTGTGATTAAGGTAGTGAAAGGTTTTGCTACTATAAGTGATAATAATTATTTTACAAGGGAACAATATTTGAAACTGTTGTTTTTAATTTAGGACACTTTTTCAAGTACACTGATGGTCTATCATAAGTTTCTTGTAAGGCAAAGCAACGTATGGTTATGTGTTCTTCTAAGTATTTTGTTTCTCTTGCTAAAGCTATTTAGATAGTTAAACTGGTGCAATAAACCATAATGTTAGTTATATTGGACTTTTTTCTATATATAGATCAGTTAATAATATGAAGGTTAAGCTTCCTAATTCTCAAATTGTAAGTAACTCATATCAGGACAATTTATATGTCAGACATATTAATATTGCACGATGCCTTATATGTTCTCCCATTTTACTTTATTTAGGATCTTTAAAGATGGCGACAAATTGGTTTAGCTAAAGAGCATGAGGGTTGTATCAATTTGTGATTTCTATAAAATAACATTTACCTTTTGTTATTTCAACATTTTGTCACTGAGAATAACATTTAGCATCTTAGATTTGGTCATCCTTTTCTACCAAAGATGAAAGTTGTTAATACTTTAGATGAAAACATTACCTACAATAATTATTTTTCTTTTAATGTATGTCACTTTAGTTTAAAAAAAAAGGTCCTTTTTCCTATTATTATTTTTGTAACGAATCAATGCTTTGATTTAATCTATGTTGATATTTGGGAGTCATTTTCTCTTGCTTCAATTTATAGGTATCGTTATTTTTTACCATTGCAAATGATAAACCTTATTTGTTTGGGTTTTTCCAATGAAGCCTAAATAAGAGATGAAGACCTTATTACAAAATTTTTTTCCTTTGTTAAAAATCAATGTTTAATTTGTGTGAAGTGTATTAGATATGGTAATGGTAGAGAATTTTTTCTATTAGACTATTATAATTCATATGGTATTTTTACACAAGATTTTTTGCCTTTACAAACCTAAACATAATAGTTTTGATAAGTGTAAGCATCACCATAATTTAACAGTTGCTCAAGCTCTTAGATTTCAAATTTTACTTCCACTGAAATTTTAGAATGAATATGCTTTACATTCAGTACATTTAATCAATTGTATTCCCACTCCTATTTTTGAATAATCAATCACCTTTATCAAGTTTTGTTTACTAAACCTTTTGTTTTTAATCATCTAAAAGTTTTTGGATGACAATGTTATGCTATGAAAACATAATAAAGACAAATTTGATTCTAAAGCAACAAAATGTGTTTTCATAATTTATCTAGCTAATGTAAAAGGTTTTAGGCTTTATAATCTTGAGTCCCAAGAAGTTTTTATTTTAGTAATGTTGTATTCTATGAGCATTTATTTCCTTTTCAAGAGAAACCTAATATTCACTCATTAATTGATATTGTTTTACTTAATGTTTTTGAGAACATATTTCTTTTCCTAGTTTTTCTGCAAGTACTGCTGATATTGACTCCTAGTTTAAGATAGTCTAGTTTATTCTCTTACTTTAAAGGATATTGATCAATCAATATCTACTGAACTACAACTAGAAGAAGAAGAACTAGACCTTCAAACTTACCTTCTTATCCCAAAGTTATTATGTTCTTATATTAAGAACAACTACAACTTCTCCATATTTTATATCTTTTGTTCTTTCTTATCTTAAACTCATACCTGCATATCATGAATTTGTTTATAGTGTGTTTGCAGTCACTAAACTAGAGTCTTATTATAAGGTTGTCAAATTTCAATGCTAGAGACAAGCAATGCAAACAGAGATATAAGCATTGGAAGCTAATAATACTTAGAGCATTCTAGAATTACCTACTTTAAAGGTCCATATTGGCTATAAGTGAGTCTTTAAAGTGAAACATAATTCTGACGGCACCATTGAAAGTTATAAGGTGAGGCTACCAGCCAAAGTCTTTACATAACAATCAAGAGTTAATTATTCTGATACATTCTCCCTAGTTACTAACATGAATACCTTGCATATTTTACTTGTTGTAGCTATTGCTAAAAAATGGTTTTTACACCAGTTGGATATAAACAATGCTTTTTTCCATGGTAACTTATCTGAGTAATTGTATGTGAAACTACAACCTAGTTTTAGGAATTATATTCCTCATCCAATTTGCAAGACAAAAAAAAGTCTTTATGGACTTAATTATGTTAATCGTAAGTAGAATGAAAGGTTTATTATAGCCTTAATTAGTTAGAGATATGTTAAGGCTTAGTCTGATTCCTCTTTATTCTTAAGCATTACTATTGATTCTTTCTTAATTTTGCTCATTTATATTGGTGATGTTATAGTAGTTAGCACTAGCATGGACGCTATTAAACAGTTGAAGAAATCACTTTATGATTAACGAAAGATCAAAGGCATTAGTCCTTTAAAATATTTCTCGGGTCTAGAGATTGCATATTATATTTTAGAGATCAATTTAAATTAGCATAAATACCTTTTGGATTTACTTAAGGATGCCAATTTCTTATATTCTAAGCTAACTTGTATGTGAATAGTTCATAGCTTTTATTTGACAAAAGATTAAGGATTTCCTCTATCTAATGTAACTACATATCGAAGGCTTACTAATAACTGGTTATATCTTACTACACTAGATTAGATATAACTTAAAGTGTGCAATTATTATCTCATTTTTTAAAGGCTCTAATAGATGTTCATTTAAAAGCAACACATAAAATTCTCAATTACTTAAAAGGGACTTCAAGTCAAGGCTTGTTCTTCCCTTCAAGTAATGACTTAAACGTATCAGATTTTTATGATTCAGATTGCTGATCTTTTTTCATATAATTTTTCATAATTCAATTACTTTTTTATCCATAAAAACCTTAATAATTATTTCAATTCACTTAATATTATAGTAAGTCTACTATTTAAGGTTGTCCCAATGTTGGTGACATGTAGAAAGCAATGAAATTGGGTAGAGGAATGAAGGATAAATGCCCAAATTGGGGCCAAAGTTTTTCTTGTTTGATCAATTTAGAACCAAACATTATAATCTGCTCATCTAAGGGTTAAATGTTCACGAGTATGCTAAATATTAGGCAAATTTGGATAGAAAACAGGATATGTCATACACGTGCCGTTACTTTATGGCCAATTGGTCTTCAAATGTCATATTAAAAACAAACGTGGCTTACGTGGATTTACTTAAATGAAAAAATTAGGAAAATCATATAGGGAACCCTAAATTAGCTTCTCATCACCAAATTCATGCTCTCTCTCTCTCAGAAACTAATCAAAAGGGGTTGTCCACATCATCACTGCCCATCACTCGAACCCTCTTACTAATCCATTAAGTATGTTCACATTTAATATACTCATTATTATGCTTTTTTATATATTAGCTTCTGACCTAGATATGCTACACCTTGATGATATTGTATTACGCTAGTCAGTGATGATGGGTCAAATAATTAATAAAGTCATGGAAAACAATTAGGGTTGGGTTGGGACAACATAGGCTAGATATCGGAGTGCTGCCTGAGGCCGAGGTACCTATCTTTTTCCACCTTTAAAGCTTTTATATGGGATTTCATTAACTTATAGAATTATTTTGGTTATTTTGTCCCTCCTTTATCTTATCTCCCATAATTTCAGGCAATTGATTTTTTTGTGATTGTTCAATTGCTTCCAACTATGATCTCATTATTGATTGACACTGTTTGGGAAGGTTGCCAACTCTTCAATCTTATAACCTACAACCTCATTTTCATAGTCCATAATCCTACTTCACATTCTTTGTGGTGTTTAAATTTTGGCTTCTTTTGATTTCAAAGCAAGGACGCATGCATAAGTCTGCATCTAGTTTAAGTGTTATAAGTGATTAATGAATAAGGTGAAAACATTCTCTCCTGTGGAGCTAGAAGTATATGTATACACATAGGAGGGTAGTTCATAGTTGTAGATGATTATTTGGTAGAATTGCAGATGTTAAAAAGCTTTAAACTTTGTTGTTTTTATCTTTAAATTAATGTCTTGTTATTATATAAGTTGTTGATTATATGAGTTTATTGGTTTGGAGAGCGTATTGGAGTTACTGATGTGGATAGTGAGTAGTAACTCGGTTCATGATTGGATTTTGAATAGGTAGTGGAAGGTATAGATGTACTTGTATTCTCATTGAAGGCCGAAGTTGGTAATAACTCATCCACCCTTCTATTTTTACTGTTTTGATTCCTTTTAACTTCATAATTAAACCATGTGGATCTGTTACACATCATGTGTTATACTTCATTTTCTCGTTATGACTTTGTCTCAAACATTATGACTTTGTCTCAAAAAATAGCTGCAGAATACTTGAGAATGAGCTCAATTGGTAGTTCTTCAAGGCAATGAGGTTGATTAGAGGATTCAATTTGTTGTTTTCTTTAGTTATAATGAAGGTTTAACTAGAAATTTTTAAAATTTTCATCTTTGACAATAGAGGAACGCGTTCCAACCTTGATTCAAGGTCATACAAGTTGATTTCTTAAAGTTACCCAGTTGAATGGGACTACGACAGAGAGGCTAAATATTATTACTGTAACTTGAAAGTATCTAGATGCACACCTTGAATTGTCGAAAATCCAAAAAGAAGGATTTATGACTTTTTAATTTTTTCAGTAATTTAGTACATTTTGATGTTGTTTTATAAAAATATGTTCATATTTTTAATTAAAGAAATGCTCATTTTTGTTTCATGATAGAGTGAAAATGTATATGGATTTCATGAATGACATGCTCAAAGATTTTGTCCAAGAGTAAGACATATTATTTTAGAGCTGAAAAATATGAGAGAAGATGTTATACTGTTAAACCAATCTATTGAAGTTGAAGTGGTAGAGTTAAAAGAAAAAGTTGTATATGTTTAGAAAGCTAAAATTATTACAGAAAATTGAAAGTTGAAGAATGAGTTACATGCCATGAGGAGTAGTAATGAAAGACATTCAGCGAAGTGTTGGAAATTTGTAGCTTATTTAAGCTTTTGTTACTAGTTTGGCTTATGTCTGTTATCCTAAATAATGAAGGCAATTCAAGCAATAGTTGTATGTTTAAAGCCTTACTTGGAAATGGTTTCATATACTAGAACAATGTCTAAATGTAATTGTATTAACAATGTACATGTTGTGTATCCTTTTGGTTTTTAAATATTAGAAGTGAATTGTTTTGTTGTTATCTAGATCCTAGCATAATTGCTTTTTTTTTTCTTCCTTGCTTCATAGATCTACCATGCTATATAAAAAGATCAATTCGGTTTATTTAATGTCTATAAGCAATTGAGCTTATAAGCTGTTTTGTGTGTATCCCCATGCTAGATGCAATTTCATCATCTAGCATTCATAATCTTGGAAAAAAAGAAAAAAACCGTAAAAATAAAAGATAATAAAAAGCAATTCTGATTGAAATTGCCTGTCAATGCATTCATTCAATATAATAACTTGTAAATGCTAACAAGGTCCTTACATTAATAACATTCAATAGATATCCATTCTATCAATCATTATTCAGTACATCAATATCACTAAATTGATGGATAAAAGTATCATTCATTGTTCACTACACAAAATATTAACAAACACAATTTTGTTTACATTTTCTCCTTTCCCTTTGAAGATGCAGTTTAACATTCTTGACTTGGATTCACATGTCCAGTAATAACTTGCTTGCTCCTTTTTAATTTTTGCCCGGGGTTTATTAGTCTCTGACTTCACCTTCCAAGCTGTAGTTAAAATGCAAAAATTATTAACTTCAGTAGTATCACTTAATTAATGTTTGAAAAGATGAGCTAAACATTTAAATTTTACAGTTGTATCACTTTCATTTAGCATCTGCAACCCTGTCATTGGATTTGTGTATATACTGTAACACCCATATAAACCCCCTGGGAGGATATATGAATGCCACACAAAACAGTATACCAAACCAACGCATACGAAA
>JAOSBO010000007.1:3908716-3940262 GCA_027563915.1 Erythroxylum rotundifolium
ATGAATTGAGGTTATGGAATTGACGAATTCCAAATGGGATATTGAATTGTTTTGAATGATGAAAAGAAAATTTTATACCGATTCGGATAGTTAAGTCTTAAGGTTTCCAACGCGATCGCTTTTCTCTGTTCTTTGTTTTCGGATGTCGGATCCACTTTGTTAAGATTTTGGTTTGCTTTCGCTTCGATTTGCTTCTGATTCCGATTCATATTTTCATTTCGTTTTGCGGTTGGGGTCCGATTCTCGGATCGGGTCCCAACACATTTCCTTGCTGCTAAGATATTGTTACCTTCCAAAGATCCTCTCTATATGCATGTTGCAGGATATGTCTAATGTTGGGATCTCTGCTAATTGTTTTGTAACTTCATTAGGAGTTGGTGATTGCCTTACCCTTATAAGTATTCTTTTGCTCTTTTATATTAAATTAGGACCTTTAATGTTATTGGGATTTTGAAGATTGAGAGTTATGAGTTTCAAGCTCTAATATTTTACTTAAAACTTTCTTTCTAAATACCTTATTACTTTTGGTGCTTCTCTCTAGTAAGGTTACAAAATATTTGTTAATTAATAATTAATATTTCTGGTGTTCTTGGTGGTAAGATGCCCTCTTATCCTCATAATGAGCTTATGCATCATTTATGCAATAATTTTCTCAATTCCCTTAAAGCAGATTTTAATGTGTTCGTTTTATAAATAATAGATGTATGATTTAAAAGCTATTTTAGATAATGTGCTATCTCCTTTAGTTTGTCTTCCATTTAGTTATAGCGCACTTAATATGTAATATTTCATGTTCAGCCTTACATAGAATATATGCATTACTAATATTTAGGTAGCTAATTCTATAAAGTGTAGGAGCTCTATTTTTCACAAAAGCTACTAAAGGATACTTTAGGTATTACATTATTGCTCTACACTCCTTCCAGCCTTCCATGTATGGTATTTTTTCTCTAAAAATTAGTTTATCTACCTGATATATGTCCGAATCACCAATATTCATCCTCCTTCATACTACTAGGATAAGTTGCTTGGAATATAATCTTCAAAAATTTAAAGAATATCTTATTATTGACTGTGATTGATCCACTCCTTAACTTTGGTATTTAAAGGATATTTGTTACTTATTGTGGGCATCAAAGGGTTATTGTATATTGGACCAGCTTTACTCCAGTTGACATAGAAGAGAGATGCAACTTCCTCATTCCTAATTTTGTTTATAGTTTTATCCCTTACTTTTAATAAGCACTTGATAGGCCAAGAACATGATGGATTGGTCTTTAGTTCCTATATGCTATTTTCTTCTTGGAAGTAAGAGTGAAGCCACTTCACCTATAAGAAGTCCTTATTAACCATTAGCCTCCGTAGCTTCTTAATAAGACTTTATTGCTAGTATTATTGCATGTAATGCCTAGACCTCCCTTTTCAAGTGGTCTATGTGCTTCCTTCTATATAAATTTTTTTAGGAATTTGCCCTCCTTGCTTCCATTGGTAACGCGTCGTAACACTACTCAAAATAAACTAGAATTTTCATATCGAGTCAGTTTAATAAATTTATTTTTTAACAAGTACTCACACTTTTATTTAACTATCTTTATACTTTAGTGTGTGGGATCAATTACGTCCTTCATAACAAAGAACCATGGTAGTTTTTTATTGTTATTAATTTCTATTCTCAATAAATTAATAATTTAAAATAATTTAGGGATAATATATAAATGTAAAATAAATCTCATAATTATGATCTTATCATAATTTCATTTGTAATGTATATTTATTATATAAACTTTATCTTGTATATTAGTCAATTAAACAAATATACATAAGAAAAAGAACGTCTTTACATAATTTTGCTGCAAAACTACAATCAACTGATTGATTATAGAGCATAAACTAATAAAAAGGTCTATTGGTTTCTACTTTAGTTTTTACTTTTAGTTTTTAAATCTAATAAAAACTTATTTGTTTAGGTTTTAAATTTAAATTTTTAGTTCTACTTTCTTGTAATTTTCATAACTTATGAAATCATAAAATTTGATTTTAGTTTTCAATTTTTTATCATAAATATCAATTAGATATATTCTTTGATTATTTAATGTTAATTTATAATAAGAATTATGATTAATATATTTTTAATTATTTAATTTAATTTATTTTTATAATTACTTTAAATTGTAAATATAATTTAAAATAAAATATCTTTAAATACAAAATTTTAAATAAAGTTAGTGTTAATAATTAAAATATATAATAAAACGAATATAAATTTATAAATAATTTTTACTTATTAAAATATTTATTTGAATAAAAATTAGCAAATTTTCAGTAATAAATATTATAAAAGAAATAAAATAAAATTATATACTTAATTATTTATTAAATTAATTTATCTTAAGATTTATCAAATATTTAATTATTTTGAAAAATAAAATATAATATTGACATTAACATTTTTATTTTATTTAAAAAAGTACAAATTATAATAGAAAATAAAAGTAAAATTAAACAGTTCTTAAAATTTTAAATTGTGAATAACTTTTTTGCCGCAAGTGGAATAACTTTCAAAATTATTATGAAAATATCATACAGATAATTACAATTAGCAGGCAGCAGTCGAAAGATCTAAGAGTTTTAATTATAATGTTTCTATTATATTTTATTAAATTTTATCTATATATATATATATATATATGTAAATTTATATTTATATTTATATAATTTAATAAAATATATTAGAGCCGGAAAAGTGGCACGGATAAGGTGACAATGAGTCGGAAGCAAGAAGATCGAAAGGCGAATCTCGCTAACGTCGTCACATCACATGGCGACCTTGCTCCTCTGGATCTGATGTAACTGGGGCCCATCCCATGCAATCCTCACACTCCTTCCTATTCCAGGCAACGGTTTTATTATTGTTTTTGAAGCGAACGAAAAGACAACGACAATGCAGTAAATGCACACGACCAACTTGTTAACCGGTGATCACCGGTAACAGTCTCTGCCACCGACACCAATCTCCGGTTACGTGGTCCAAATACAAAATAAGAATCAGGCTGGCTTTTAAAATCCCACCTTCCCGGCACTCGCTTACACTTCCAAGTGGGTGATCCCACTTTGCTTAATTAAGCAGAAGCACGGGAGTACTAAGCAACCCCGTGAACATGCAAGAGAGATTTAGAAAGAAGCGCTAATCCCGAGGTAAGTGTCTGTTGCTTGGAAGAACCGAAAGTCTTTGGAAGCAGAGCTCTAAAGCTGCGGTTAGTCTGCTTTTACCTTCCCTTTTTACAATGTCGTTTATCAGGTATCTGTATTGTCGTTTGCTTCTCTGTTTCTCTGTCCTTATCTCTATCTGCCTGAGTGTAAATGTGTAACGTACGGATATATTTCTGTAAACAGCGACACCCGTGAATTGACTAATCAAAGCGTACGTAACATTGATCATCTGCTTTTCACCAGATGTGGTCTTTAGATCTTTCTTCATTCATTGCTTTTGTCCAGTTCTTTGGTTTCTTTGATCTGACTCGGTTTCCCGGTCTCTTATGGTGCTCTGCTTGAGATGGAAAGTTTCAGGTTCTTCTTAACGTTTTTCTCATGCGTATCGTCTTGTTGTCCGAATCTTTTGGCTTTCTTTGGTGTTGTTTGTGGTGTTTTCTAGAGTTTGAAATTTCAGTTCAAGTTTTACTATCTTCTTCTAAGCTTTGAATGCATTTCTTTTGAATTGCAAGTGTAGATCTGCTTTTAGTGCTTTCAAAGAATGGGGCAAAGCTAACGCGTCTCCGTTTTTATATGCCGTTTGAAATTGGATATTACTAAAGTTTCTTCATGTTTGTTGCTGCGGGAGATCTTTGTACTTGTTGGTTTAATTTGAGTCATGGTCTCACTTTCTCCGAAATTGTTGAGTCTTGATTCTCAAAAGCATAGATATATCGGATGTACTTGCGACGATTATGATCATACTCTTTTTTATCAATTGCTTGTGTCCAATTCTGGCAGAAGTGATAATTGTTCACTGACCCCCTGGTGGTTAGAGTTTGACCTCGTGTTGGTAACGTCCAAATGACCAATTCTTGTGTATCCTTTGCAGACTTGTTTCTCAGATAGTTGATTTAGAGTGGAAAAAGCTACAAGCAGTTCATTCTACTTGGTAAGTGGGCGAATCCTATTTTCGATGCATACGGCGTGAACCCAACTTGTAAATTTTCGTAAATGAGTCTTTACTTGCTATTCTACTCTTTTAAAGCAGCTCGCTCGTTGGTTTGATAGAGTTTGACGTCAAACACCTTAGTTATGAAAGAGATTGACAAGAAGAGAGCCTCAAACAATAGGCAAGCAAAACGCCCCGGAAAAACTGAGAGAAGAGACCGCAAGCCACACCAAACAATGAATGGAAATAGAAGTGAAAATAAAGCATTTCCAGCTAAACCGGACTCTAGTGTCTTAGTAAGTGATTCCAACACGGGCTCGGAGCCCTCTGAAGTTTACAAAAACGTGGTCATACATTATTTGGACGATGTCAACAGGTTTGAGGAGGCACCTCAAGGTTCGAAAGCCAGTGCCATGATTGATCAACTGAATAAAGATGAGATCTTAGATGACCATTCTACTGATTTGGAAAAAGAATCTAAGAATGGAAGAGAAGAGGAATCAGATTCTGATACAATAATAGATTCAGTATCATCTCATGCGGATTCAGTTGTAGCTGAGGATGAGAAAGTAGAAAGACTTGTTAGAGTCCCCAAAAGTGTTGCCAGTAAGAATGGCTTGGATGGATCTAGAGGGAAATCTGATCATGAAGGTAGTAAATCTGAAGGTAAACCATTGAATAATACTCTTAATAAACATTCAAAATCAAAGAAAGAGTTCCATAGAGTTAGTGATTTAAGTTCTGAAATAAGTTCCCAAGACAATAAGGACCCTCATGAACCTTCATCAGAACCTTCTGAAGGAGTTGTTGATAAGCCAGTTGAAGAAGTAAAAGATACAAATGTTTTGGATCAGGCCTCAAATGGCACTAAAAGTGTTATAAATGATAATGAAATAATTGATGCAGATGAAAATGGGGAACCAGAGGATGAGGCAGTCTTAAATCAGCGGATTGAAGACTTGGAAATGAAAATTGAGAAACTTGAAGAGGAGCTCAGAGAAGTTGCTGCTCTTGAAATATCACTGTATTCTGTCGTATCAGAACATGGTAGCTCAGCACATAAGGTGCACGCGCCTGCTCGTCGTCTTTCTAGACTTTACATTCATGCTTGTAAGCATTGGACTCAAAATAAACGGGCTACAATTGCTAAAAATACTATATCAGGACTTGTGTTGATTGCCAAGTCATGTGGGAATGACGTTCCAAGGCAAGTACTCTTAAATGGAAATGTGCTTAAATTGTCACTCTGAGCTGTTATAGACTGATACATAGTGTTCTGTTTTTCAAGGTTAACATTCTGGTTGTCAAACACTGTTGTTCTGAGGGAGATCATATCTCAGGCATTTGGTGGTTCACATTACCAAAATCCACAAGCAAAGTTTGCCGAGTCTGATGGCAGTGCCAAGAGGAATGATTCAACTGAAGGAAAACTTGCCACTCTGAAATGGAAGGGTGGTTCAGGTAATAAACTAGCTGGTGGCTTTCTGCAGTTCTCTGAAGATTGGCAGGAGACAAGAACCTTCATAACTGCCTTGGAGAAAGTTGAATCATGGATGTTTTCTCGGATAGTTGAATCAGTTTGGTGGCAGGTATATAATTTCTGGCTATCATTCAATTCGGCTCAACGAATGAACGTATATAGAACTGGGTAATTTCCACTCATAAGAATGATACAAATGTAGTTTGTCTTTTAACAAATGAGTGAAGTAAGGCCTCAAGCATGAAGTGGTTTAGTTTTGTTCCTAAGAAGATTGCTGTAAATTGTATAGCTAATCCTCATTTTGTTAATCAATAGAAGTCCTCTGATGTATTTTCAGGCTTTAACTCCACATATGCAATCACCGAAGTACTTGTCTAAGAAAAACACAGGAAAATTGTTAGGACCTGCCCTAGATGACCAACAGCGGGGTAGCTTTTCCGTCAACCTTTGGAAGAATGCTTTCCAAGATGCATTCCAAAGACTTTGCCCTGTTAGAGCTGGAGGACATGAATGTGGTTGTTTGCCTGTCATAGCAAGATTGGTACACATTTTCAGTTTTGCAATTGCTCCATCTAGCCGATTGTTTAAGTTCTTTTGTATATGTCTAAAATTCATGGCTTTTATTGGTTCAAGACGTTATATGTCACACTTCCTTTTGCTTGGAAGTTTTTATTATAGCTCAGCTGGATTTAAAACTTTTGCTTTTAAATAATCTGTTGACCAGGTCATGGAACAATGTGTTGCGAGACTAGATGTAGCAATGTTCAATGCCATTCTCCGTGAATCAGTTCATGAGATCCCAACAGACCCTATTTCTGATCCTATTGTCGATCCCAAGGTCCTACCCATTCCAGCTGGAGACCTGAGCTTTGGTTCTGGCGCCCAGTTGAAAAATTCGGTATGTGTAGACCTTTCATTAACATTCTCGCCCATATTGCACGTGTTGGAATGTGAAGTAGCATCTGCTTGTAGTAGGCCTATACCCTATGTTCAGTTAATTGCCATGAATTGTTTTATTCTCAAGAGCACATTCACTTAACGCGTCAATATCTTGATAATGAACGATTACATGTATTCAGGCAGAGATATATTTTCCCTTTAATGGTACAAACTCTTTGAACCATGGAAACCTATTTCCTATGCAGGTTGGAAATTGGTCTAGATGGCTAACTGATATGTTTGGCATGGATACTGATGATTCCATGAAAGATCAGCAGAATGATGAAATGCAAGATATTGAATCTAAATGCTTCCTCCTCCTTAATGACTTGAGTGATCTTCTGATGCTTCCAAAGGACATGCTCATGGCTCGATCAATGAGAAAGCAGGTGATTTTATAATCTAAGAAAAATTGCTTAAAAGTCTGTTGGTTTTCCAAATGCTCTTAGTTGGTGGACTTTGACTTTGATTATTGTCTGCTTGATGTTCCAAGGTTTGCCCAACAATTAGTCTTGCACTCACAAAGAGGATACTCTGCAACTTTACTCCAGATGAGTTCTGTCCAGATCCTGTCCCAGGAGATGTATTAGAAGCCCTCAATGCTGAGGTACAAATTTTTATATTTTTGACATTTATCTCAATATAAGTCCACTTGACAATTTATCTGCTATGGTGTGAGTAGAATAGGACTTCTGAAACATTTAAGTGGAATAGGACAAAGAATAATCAATCTTGGCAGGTGTTCCCTTTATATGAAAAATTAAGAGTTCAAAACTATGGCAAACCTTGCTGCACAAGTATCGTATATTTTTTTTGGGGCTTCTAATTGATGTTTTTCAGCTTAAAGGCAATGTTTCATTAATAGTACTTTAGTTTTGAGACAAGAGACTTGAGAAATAGTTGATGAAGAGGGCTAGAGTAAGATAGTTCAAGATTGACGTCTTTCTGACTTGTGATGATAAGATCTACCGTGTAATGCTTGTTTTTGACTATTTCTATTCAAAATTTTGATTTCTGCTCACTCTGAGTAGAGTATTTGTGTCTTGATGCTTTTGATTCATTCATCTTTTAAGAGTATTATTGAGCGGAGGATGCCAACAGAGTCCGCAAGAAGCTTTCCTTATGCAGCAACCCCAGTTTTGTACACTCCACCATCGTCTGCTGATGTTGCTGAAAAAATTGCTGAGGCAGGAGGAAGATCTCAGTTGTCAAGGAACGCTTCTGTTGTACAGAGGAAAGGATACACAAGTGAGGAGGAACTTGAGGAACTGGACTGTCCACTTACTTCCATAATTGAGAAATTGCCATCATCTCCAAGTGTCATAACCGATGGACAAAAGGAACATTCAACTTATGCAGTCACTAATGCTCGGTATGAACTGCTTCGTGAAGTGTGGTCCATGTGAATGCCGGGATAAGGTGACTTGTATATTACTTTGTGTATCTTTTTATGGAAGGAAAAATAAGAATTTAATAAGTTGCAAAGGAAAATGAATGCAAGTTTTAGAAGCTTCATAAGGTGGCTGAAGCCAAAAGTTCCCTGCGACTGTGGAAACAGTGTTTTAGTAAAATAAGGTCAATTGCAATTGTAATCAAGTAGTTAATGTAGTCGAGAGCCAAGAATCATGCAATGCTTACAATTGCAGATAACATATATCAGCACTTGATTAATGGGGCATTTGTATTTTTGTTAAATTCTAATCAAATTAACGTAGTCTTGTTTTTGGTAATTCTTTTTCTAATTAAAAGGGTGAGTTTATGAGAATGTTACTTTTTTATACATTCGTACACGAGATGTCTTAGGAGGGTTTCAACTATAGGAAGACGCCTTTAAGTTATTTACACTTAGACTAATCTCTGCTTGCATAGGGTTAGCCCGTAAGGAGTAAAGTACTGATCAAACAACAGGATTCAAACTCGAGATCTCTGATTAAAAAATGAGAGTCTTAAACCTCTTACACAACCTATTTAGTTAAGAATGTAACTTTTAGTTACTGAAAGATTTACTTTGTATCAAGCAAAAGCTTTACAGCTGTTGAGGTAAAAGTAGTAACATCCTTCTTTTGGGTTGAACCCATCAAATCATTAGATTAGATTAGGTAGCAATGTCTTTTCTCATTTTGAGGATTTTTTAACTTTTAGTTAGCCATCACTTTTTGGGCAATCAATTAGAATTCATGCACCGTCCTTTACATCAAATCATATCCAAACTCTATTATTGCTTAAAGGAATCAAAATTTTAACGGCATAGTTAATTCTTTTGTAAGTTGTTTATTTTATTATGGTTGACAAAAACAAATAAAATATTCTTGGTCTAAATTTCTTATTTTTCTTATTTTTAGACTAAGTGGTTTAAGAATAAATTGATGATTATTTTCTTGTAAGTTGAAAATGAGAAAATCCCTCTATGATTTGGATGGTAAAGCCCACAGAGGAATAATTTAACCAAATATTGGTATCCTCTATATTTGGATTCATGTGATAGTTTGGGATAAGCTACTACTTGATATATCATTATTAATTAAATTTAGATATCATAAATAATTTTGGCTTTAGTATTGAAAATATATATGAATTGAAGACATTTGAAATAAAACATTAAGTGGTAGTTGAAAAGTAGTACGCATAATTCTTGAATTATTATTTATCAAATATTTAATGGTATGAATGAATTGAAATAATTTCAAAATACTAACATATATTTTGTATGAGTTAACACAATCTGATTTAACAAAAAGCATATTATTTATTTTTATTTAAGTTTCAAATTTTTATTTAAGTATGTTATATAGTCATATATATTATTCATTATCTCGAAAAAATAAATTGTTAAATTATATTATACTAAAATTTTAAAATAATAAGAAATTAAAAATTTTCGTATTTAATATAAGTTTAAAATTTTAATTTTTGTAGTTTTTCAAATTCTCATATTAAACTGAATTGTTTGTAGCACTACCTATTGGTGCCTTTTCAATAATATATGATTTTATTATATGATTTATTGTGGACTATTTCTTATACAGGGAGGGGTTATTTATTTAAAAGCATATTAAAGATGACAAAGCACCATGTTTTAAAATTAAAGGCAATTGACTTTGCTTAGCGTGGCTAAGGACTTGAGTGATAATATTGAATTTGAGGCTAAGAGCTTATTTGAGATCCTTCGAATTTAGGCCATCATGATTAATTGTGTTTTCTGAAAGTTAAATGAATTTATAATACTTTTCCTATAAGGGTGAATGTTTGAAACAAAGAGTAACATTGTTGTAGCTTTATATAATAAGACAAAGGGCTAAACCACTCACATCATGATCATTAAATACATATGAGCCATAAAATAATACCATTGCCTATTGATCAAAGGCAAAACCACTCATATAGCGAGCTACATTGTCATAGTACGTGGGGATCATAAGCTTAGGGATCTAAGATTAGTTCCTAGTTTCCTCATGTCCAGAGAACTTGCCAGACTTGAAATGCCTAAGGGATGTGTAAAACTAGCCAATCTAAGGTGAGATTATGACTCATTTCTTTGTAAAAATTACTAAAAATAATAAGCTCTTTGATTTACCTGAAATCGTTTTGACAAAACCATTGAATATCTTACTTCATGTCTAATAACACTCTTATATTTCTTTCTTCTCATAGAGCATAAATTCTATAACTTAACACTAACTTGAATACAATTGATTCCCCTTTGCGAGTGAATCTCAATTATTCTACCAAAGTTGGATGTTGTGTCTAATTGTTCCTAAAGTATTGTATCTTACAAATGTTCTAAACCTACCTCTAAAAAGTGTTAGCAAGATGACATGATACAAAAAGATGTTTTGCGTCCCGAAGAGTTGATTACAAAACCTATATCTATAATTAGACAATTTACACCTTTTAGTTTGCCATGGTATACAACTTTCGTTTGATTGCTAGCCATATCGTAGATAATGGCCTAGTGGAGTTACAATGAAACTAGTAAGCCTCCACCAATTACCCTTCATAGAAGATTCCCTAAAGATTTCAAAATATGAATCGTTTGTAAAGGTTTTAGAGCTATGCTTTAACAATATAATCTTATCTTCTTCATCCACTCTAGGTTTAAAATTACATTAAGCTCATGGTAGTAGTAAGACCTCTATGACTACAATTCCATTCTCTAATTAAGATTATATTTTTAACCTTAACTGAAAGAGGAAATATACCTTTTAGTTTATCAAGTTCCTAATATCTAAATAGGGGACTTATCTAAAATTAATTATCAAACTAAAGTTGTGTTTTTTAGCCATTGCTAATAAGAGCTCTCATTTTTTAGCTATGTTTTCTCTTAAGTTCAATAATTGATTAAAAGATTACGAGTAACTTGGCTTGGATTTAATAGACCAAAGATTTTGTTTTTTATTAAACAAAAGTGCATCAATTTCACCTAAATTGACTCATTGTCAATGAAAAGCTTCCATAAATTGGCTCATTGTCAATGAAAAGCTTCCATATTTTCTTATCCAAGAGCATTTTATTGGTGGTTTTGATTGATTTATGCCTAAACCTCTTTCCTCCTTTAGTAAGAAAAATTCCAACCATCTTACCTTGACAGTAGTTACTTAATCAATTTTAGCTTACCAAAGAAAATTCTTTAGGATCCTCTCAATTGCCTTAATCATGCTTTAGGCTAATAAACGTGACAACTTTAATGAACATGGAGATTTGTTATCACTACTAGTATAAGCTAAAGTTTTCTTGTATATGACAAACTTATTATTCTAATGGCCAATCCTTTTATGAATTGAGTTAAATAAGGGATGAAAATCTCCACATGATAATATTTTTTGTGAGATTAGGATTCTCAGATATTTGAAAGGTAGATCATAACTACTAAGATTATAAATATTTGTGAGAATTCTATTCATTGCTTTTGAATTATTATAAATGTAAATATGGTTGTTACTCTTGTTACTAAAGATATTTAACAAGGTACTATAGTAATTTAGTGTATCCATGAGAAATTACAGAGAAGTGATCTCAGTTCCATATAGTGACAAGAGACCATCTTCAAAGGATAGCCGATATAGTTACAACATTTACATTTATGATGAAATATGAATTCTTTAGAATTTGCAACCTTATATGCCAACATTTTTAATATAACTTCTATGTCAAAAACAAATAGGTAAGGAGAGAGTCAATCTCCTTTTCTAAGGCATTCAACTCCTTGAAAATATTTATTTTGTTCTCTATTAACAAGGACTGCATATAAGGTAGTTCTAATGCACTACTCTATCTAAGAGATGAATATGTTTGAGAAGTCAAAAGCCTATAATATGTCTAAAATAAAGCTACCATGCAAGGATTCAAATGCTTTATTAAATTCAATTTTTGAAGGCATAACTTCTTAAGGCTTTTTACTATTATAACTTTTAAGCAACTCTTAAGCTAGCATTAAGTTATCACCTTTTCTCCTGTACTAGATAAACATTCCTTAAGTAGGGTTGGTGATAAGCTTTAACACCTCTTTCAACCTTTTAGCAATTAGCTTGATAATCTTGTAACTGACATCAAAAGAAGAAATAGGCTTAAAAAAAGGAAGTTGGCATTAAAATTTTTAAGGATAAGGTAGATAAAAGATTTGTTTAGTTCTTTAGAAAGCTAATCTATACAAAGAATTCTAACACCACAAATATAATTATATTAACTATTAGATGTTATTTTTATATAAAAAAAGCATTTAACCCATCGAGATCTAGAACTTCATCATGGTTTAATTTAAATAAAGCTTGTTTGATATCTAAGGCATTGAAAAGCCTTATGAGCTTCTCCTCTTACTATTGAGAGATAAGGTTAGGGATGAATTCCATTATAACCTTAACTTGAGAACCATAACTATTTTAAAGTCATAGTAGATTCTTAAAATAATTCAAAGAAACTACTTTAATCTCCTCATATTGTCTACTGGTATCTTTATTTTGTTCTTTAAAGAGTGTATCTTATTGGAATTCATGTTGTTAAGAATTGCACTATAGAAAATCTAGTTTTTTTTTATCACCATCCTATATTTAATGGATTCTTACCTTCTATCTCAGTAGTGAACAATGGTTCTATAATGTTTAAGAATAGTAAAATAAAGCCATTTTCTCATGAGATTTAAGGTCTATATCCCTAGTCTAGAGTTTCAGTGCATTTTGAAGTGTAATTAAATTCTCCCTCAATTTGTGGATACAAGAATTTGCATCTTTAACCTTATTATGATATAGCCTTTTCAACTCCACCTTAATTGCTTAAAGTTTCTACTTTAGTATTGAGTCCTCTCTTGATTGCTTCTTTAAGTTTCTAGATTAACCATTAGGGTATTAAATCTAAAAGGAGAATTCACTCTTCCTTCCCTTTCCTTTCATGGAAGATTACTTTAATAGAATAATGATCAAAACATAAAGTGGAATGGAAATAATCCCTACTATTATAACATTTTGAGAGCCATTAGGGGTTAACTAATGCCTTTTTTAACCTTTTCCTTTTGCTCCTTATGAATTAGGAACCCTTAAATATTAATTCAATAGTAATACTTTCACCTTTAGCATTTTAAGCCTTAATGATACTATTAAAGCCACCAAGTAAAATTTAAGGGAAACTCATTGAGGAACTCAAAGATTTAATATTATACCATAAAGAGCTCCTTATGAACTCTTGATTAGCTCTGTTTATAAAATTAATACTAGATATGTATGATATGCTTCAATATTAATCATGATATGGATAAATTGATATGAGGTAAAATTTTAACAAACCTTGATTATACTTGGGCTATAAGCTATTATAATCCTCATACTATGGCGGTCTTAGTGATTTGAGATGATTTTCCAATTTCTACCAAAAATATAAGAGAACTTATGTAGCTTATCTGCTTTAATTCTTGTTTCCAATAATCTAACCAACTTCTCCCTCTCTGACAGTAAATAACCTTTGATCATTTATTTAGGGTAATTAATGTCTCTTATATTCCATATTATAATCATCAAGAAGAATCAAGGGACTATGTTCCTTTTTTCTTTGATTTCCTTTCATGTTTCTTTTTAGTATTTATCATTGAATTTGTAGAGACCTCAAAACCCTTCATGATTAACTCTTTTGAGGTAGATTTCATAATTACATTACAATTATCTTTTAAATAATCAAATTATTCAATGATTTCTTTATGGTTTTCGCTTCTCTCTCAAAATTACACCTGGTGACATGCTCGTTCTCCAGGTGCAATTTTGAGGGAGAAGTAGAAAAATTCATTTCATTTTTCTTTCATTGTATGTTTGATTTCGTGTACAATAAAGTGTAACTAAACATCTAGTTAGTATTTAGGTAAGATAAACCTTATATTAATACGTTGATATGATTTGATTGTTTTATTAATATAATTGGTGTCATTGTTATATTGGATATGATTACATGTTTTATGTATAATCTATTTTCATACATAAAGATTGAGAAATCCTAGGATTGAATATATCTATCGTAATTGGAATGAGTTGACTGCATTCTTAACGATAAGACGATATAAACTTTTAGATTAGGGTCAAACATAAAAGAGGGATTCATAAATTGGTAACGCAATCCTATAAACTTTAACTTGAGTAATTCAATTGGAAACCTCAGGATTAGTTGTTAATAGACTCAAAGTCAGCTATTAGCATACCATAGAAGTCTCCACGATCTAGTAGATCAACGAAACAATTGCATGATAAAAGATCAATCTATTAAGGTTTTAGGAGGATTTGAATCTAGATACTAATTTTTGATAACGATAGTTTTCTAAGTGAATTTTACTATCTTTGTGTTCATTATTGTTTCTTATTCTATTTTACTTAGTTTTATTTCATTTAACTAAAAATTCTAATATCAATCCTTAGGATGATGAACCCGTATTTGCTGGTATTAGCTACAACTACGCCGTGTACTTGCAATCATTATAATATTGACTAACACAAAATAAGTCATCAAGTTTTTGATGTCATCATTGGGGACTTTGATATTAGGAAAGACTGAATGCTATAATTCTAGTCAGTTTCATTTCATTTTGTTTTATCTTTATTTTTACTTTTTTATTTTTGTCTTTTATAGTTATTTCCTTTCCTTTATTGTATTGTATTATGTCTTATTATATTTGTGGTTTATTGTATGAATTACGATTAATTGTTATAACCACAACTCATAACGAAAGGATGGAGCAGACAAGACTTTTGTGGGAGCTAGAATATGTTTTCACAATCTATATCATCACTATATTAGAGAGAGGGGTGTTCTCACATATTTTCAAAAGCCCAATTGATGTTTAGGTTGTGTCACGACATTGGTGGGAGTTATCACTACAATCATAAATGTTGAGCACCATCACACGTATAGGAGCAACTAAGCATGTGCTATCAACCTCATGGTGCAGTATATAGGAACAACTAGAATTCAGAATGGAGTAATTCTTACACCTATAGATGGAATGATTACAGTCCAACTGTATATTTACAACACCAAGAACCTATAGGTAGCGAGCCAACTTTGGAAGATATGATGGCTAATTTTATTCCAAAGTCAATCATGAAGTATCATGAAGAAGAGGCTCGAATAAAATATTTGGTGAATTGCTTGGGCCAACTAGCTGACATATTATTTGACAAGATCCAAGGGAGTGTGCCTAGTCCTATTGAAATGGATGTCAAAGAACATGGAATGACAATCACTCTTAAGAGTTATGACAAGCTTCCAAGAAAAGAAAGTGTTATAGATAAATTAATGAAAGTCTTTGCTTAATTGAAAGCTAACTAACACAATTTTGAGAGTGGACAAAAGACAAGGGTTAGCTTCATGAATGGAGGAACGATCCAAACAGAATCCCCAGCAGAAAAATAAGTGGAGGAAGAAGAGTAAGCAAGTCTCAGAGATAGATTAATGGAAATCCTTGCTGAATCAAAGCTGATCGACACAAATTTGAGAGTAAAGAAAAGAAAAATGTTAGTTTCATAAATGGAGGGGCATTCCAAGAAGATTTTCTTGAAGAAGAAGACAAAGAAAAGGGAAACATTATAAATAGCGTAAGAAATATCTTACAAAACTTAAACTTAACTGACATGAATTTGAAGAAGGAGTTTCTTCACCTGAATTTCTTGACCATAACACATAATACTATTCTAAGTCTATTAACACAACTGAGTGAAGACAAGGAAAGGGTTGGCTTCATGAGTGGGGTGTTATTCCAAGAAAGCTTATGGAACAAGAAGAAGTCTCCATCCGAGAAGAGAAAATAAAGGAGTGGCAGAAGATAACTAAAGAAGGTGAGCCAGAAACCATTGTCTAGGAAGAAGAAGAAAACGAGAGGATAGAGGAGGTGGAGGAAGAACTGGTAGAGGAACCCAATAAGGAAACTACTGATGAGGTGTTCATAGTGACCTTAACTATAGAGGGTTCTCACTTCCTCAAAGACAAACTATTCGAGCCAGTTGATGATTTAGAAAGTTTTATTATTCCCCCTTTTATTAACAATTTGTCATTACAAAAGGCATTATTGCTTGAAATTGGATCTATTAATTTGATAAATTATGTCCTTGTTATTATCTTGTCGCTGGTGGCTTGTTTACAAACTATGAAACTGCTTTGTTAAGAAAAAAGTGGAACTAAGCTGCTGATTATTGATCTAGGATGACATTAAACATGCAAGTTACGTCGAGTTATCGATGTTAAAACCCATGAGTTAGTTTTAATTTTATTTCAATTTTGATATTATCTTGTGTTTGCTTTTGTCTTAGTGTAGAATTTTATTTTTTGTTATGTTATTTCTTTTTATCCCTTTCTTTTATATTTTGCAAGGATGTTAGTATCATATTGGATGGATCCAAATCAAGAAATCGTCATGTTTAGGAAAGTGCAACTAAACCCTCTCACTTTTTCATAAATGTTTATATCGTGTACATTAGGGCCAATGTACAACTTTAAGTGGGGGGATAGATTTAATGAATTCTAATGACTTCTTTAAGCTTATTATAATCCTAATTACGAATTTTGTTTATTGATATCTTGAATTGGTTAAAATCTTTCCATGAATACTTTATTTCATTGTTGAATATTGATTTCAATTAGTATGCAAAAGAATGATGTTTAGAATAAAATTTGTTTTCTAAGTCATACTTTTTGTTATCATTGAAATTATTAAGTTGAATGAAATTCCATATTATTTACAAACATATATATCCATCTTTTTCATGAGCTTTTGAGCGTAAGAGCAAAATTTTAAATTTTTTAAAGGTTTCGTTATTCTTTCATGTGTTTGATATCATGTCTAGTAGGATAATTCTAGAACTTGTTTTTATTATGCATATTAAGACCATATTTGTAAAATTAGAAGCATTGATATGTTGAAGGCGCTTAGATTCACCAATTTGCTTTAGCCTATTTCTTGGAAATCTCCATACCCTAAAATTTACCTTTAGCAATAGCATAGTTGAGCCTTAAACTTTTCATTGATTAAACCGACATATTAACCATTATCCTATTTTTGTTTGAAGACCTTGTTATTGCTTTAAACCTTGAAGGCTATTTAGATTATTTACTTGTTAAGACTTGAAATTTGTGAAAAGTCTAACAATTGTTGAATTGTGGTAATGATTGGAACATTGAAAAAAAAGGGAAAAAAAG
Organism: Erythroxylum rotundifolium; assembly: GCA_027563915.1. Taxonomy (NCBI): domain Eukaryota; kingdom Viridiplantae; phylum Streptophyta; class Magnoliopsida; order Malpighiales; family Erythroxylaceae; genus Erythroxylum; species Erythroxylum rotundifolium. The sequence continues at coordinate 3,925,936 of JAOSBO010000007.1, forward strand.
GAAAAAAGAGAAGAAAAGAGAAAGGAAGAAAATAAGAAAGAAAGAAAGAAAGAAAAAACAAGAATAAATTTATGGTACCAAAAAAATTGCATTCAAAGGACCTATGTATACTTGTAAAAAAGCCTTGAAATATATTGTATAATAAATTTACTTTAATTTAACCTTTTTATTAACCCAATCTTACCTTACCTCAGTCTCATTACAACCTTATAAGACTATTTGATTTTTTTTTTGAACATAAGTGGTGGAGATGTGATTTTAATGCAAACATATGGTAAGAATTCTACTATGCATTGGTTAAGAGTTTAGATACCTTTTACCCTAAAGACTTGAGTGCATTGAGTGAAATCTTGGTGAGGGTGCGAAGAGATATGCTTTTGATTTGACGTGATTACTATTAATATTGCTTAGGAATTTAATTCTAGGACACTTGACTCTAATTATATGTTAATTTGACTCATTAGGATATGATGATGTATAGTGTAAATGGATAGATTGAGGTTGACGATGCAGTCATATTGTGGAATTTATAATTTTGATTATGGTTTGCTTGAAGACAAACAAAAGCTTAAGTGTGGGGATATTTGATAGATGGATAATTAAACATATTTTTAACCTTATATTTCATATGTTTTTGTTTGATATTTTATATTTTGTTGTATATTTGATAATTAATGTGCTTTAAGTGTGTTTACACAGCACAATTGCATTTATGGACAAAAAGGATGAGAATTTAGATGAGATCACAATAGAAATTGAAGATTTGAAGAAAGGTTGCAAGGTCGTACACATTGTCGTGCACTTCCCTGAGCCTATGCATCTTCACAATTCTTGTAATTTTTGGTTATGCACGATTATTAGAACCCTAAATTTTGTGATAAAAAGATGTTTTTAAAGGTGATTCGTAGAGTAGATAGGGGGAGTTGATTCCAGAGTGGAACTCATTCTTCAGGTGCAATTTTTGCGAGAGAAGCGGAAAACATGAAGAAATCATCAAATGATCCATCAAAATATAAGATCAAGCCTCCACATCATAAGAACACTCGATAGAAGACAATTAGGGAGATTAGAATTATGAACATATTGTTTTCATTTCATTTTTCTTCATTGTATGTTTGATTTCTTTCACTGTATGTTTGATTACGTGTTTGATAACGTATAATTTAATTTCATACGTAGAGATTGAGAAATCCTAGGTTTGAATAGATCTACTGTAATTAGAAGGAGTTGATTGCAACCTTAGAGATATGATTACGTTAATCTTCCAAATTATGGTTAAACCTAATAGAGGGATTCATAAATCAATAACGCAATCCTATAAATTTTAAACAAAGCAATTTGATTGGAACCTTAGGATTAGTTGTTAAAAGACTCAAGGTCAATTATTAGCATACCATATGAGTCTTTACGGTCTAATGCATCAACAAAACAATTGCATAATAAAAGATCAATCTACTAAGGGTTTGGGGGGGATTCAAACTTAGATACTAATTTTTGATAACGATAGTTTTCTAAGTGAATTCCACTATCTCTATGCTCATTATTGTTTCTTATTCTAGTTTACTTGATTATTTTTATTTCATTTAATTAAAAATCTAAAATCAATCCTTAGGCTAGGTAATAGGGGAAGGGTAATTACTAGTATTCATCATCTTCAAGGAATCAACCTGTACTTAATGGTACTAGCTACAGCTACGACATGAACTTATGATTGTTACAATATTGACTAACAAAAACTAAGTCAATTAATAAACATTATATATATATATATATATATATATATAATCTTTAGGAGTTCATCAACCTCTATGTTTTGTTTCTTTTCCTCTATTTCAGAAACAAGAGTTGACATTCCGAAGTGATCATCCTATAAGCTTATAATTGTTAGCTTCTATATCTTCATTTCATAAGGAATATGGAGATTCTATTAGTAAGAAAGTTTTATCTTAGACTCTTCTTATACCCCTCCCTTATTTAACCTTATTATCTTCAAAGAGCCAGGTAACTTTTGGTTTAAACTCACTTTTAAGAATATTCTTGCATAGCCTATTATTGACATCATTATTGTGTTTTTTTAAAAGCAAATTGGCCTTCTAAAAGAGCTTCCAAGATAACTTAAACTTTTGGTGAGCCAATATTCAAGAAGTATGTTATGAAAATTAATCCAAATAGGAAAGATTTTATATACGTTTCTTATATAACTTTATTTTAGACCACCATCTTTAGGTTAAACCCAATTCAAGAACTTGATACATCCTAACTTCATTGTCAAAGTTTGAAATCATGAATTCCTCTTTATTTATAAAAATTTTACTGGGTCATATCTTTCCCTAGTTTGATTATATCTATTTTTGCACTTGGGAAAATGAGAGTCTTTTGCAGATGAAAATATGCTCAAGCACTAACTCAGGGGAAGAAGAAGAAGAAGAGTGGTTTGGTTTGAGCGTAGAGAATGGGGTACTGACAAAGGAAGAAGTTGGATCGACAAAGTTAAGAGTTAATAGTGAAGCTAATGACGACTTTAAGGTGTTTTGGGATAGAAAAGTAAATAAAAGGGGCTGAATGGTAGAGCTAAAAGGTTGAGGAGGCTTATTAGTAGAAAAAGGCATAGAAGGAGATGTTGAAGTTAATGTCAGGTAAGGCATCTTAGGGTTTAGCATGTGGTCTATAATAACCTAGACCACCCTCCCATAGATATTTTCCACTTTGGACTTTGGGCCCAGTCCAAACCCTCATGATTTTGCTCTTCCTAGCCCAGTTAGGAAAATGTGTCTTTAAGGGAGAGATATCCATACTCTTATAAGGCATATTTTGTTCCCTGTATAAACGATGTAGGATTTCACACTATCCACCACCCTTAGGGCCCAGCCTAGTTGACATAACGGGTTGGGAACTGACTCTAATACCATTGTAACGACTTAGACCACCCTCCTATAGATATTGTTCGTTTTGGGCTTTCCCAGAACAAACCCTCACGGTTTTGCTTTTCCTAGCTCAGTTAGGAAAATGTGTCTATAAGGGAGAGGTATTCATACCCTTATAAGGCGTACTTTGTTCCCCTCTCCAACTGATGTGGGATCTCACACTATCTAACCCTCTTAAGGCCCAACCCTTCTTTAGGGCCCAGCCTAGCTGGCATAATGGGTCGGAAACCAGCTCTGATACCATTTCTAACAGCCCAAACCCTCACAGTTTTGCTCTTCCTAGCCTAGTTAGAAAAACGCGTCATTGGGGGAGAGGTATCCATACCCTTATAGGGCATACTTCATTTCCTTCTCTAACCGATGTGAGATCTCACACTATCCACCCCCTTAGGGCCCAACCCTCTTTAAAGCCCAGCTTAGCTGGCACAACGAGACCACCCTCCCATAGATATTGTCTGCTTTGGCCTTTGAGCCAAGTCAAACCTTCACGGTTTTGCTCTTCCTAACCCAGCTAAGAAAACGCGTCTATGGGAGAGAGGTATCCATACCCTTATAAGGCGTACTTCGTTCCCCTCTTCAACTGATGTGGGATCTCACACTATCCACCCCCTTAGGGCCCAGCTCTCTTTAGGGCCCATCCTAGTTGGCACAACAGATCGGGAATCGATTCTGATACTATCGTAACAGCCCAGACCACCCACCCACAAATATTATCCGCTTTGGGCTTTGGGCCCAGCCCAAACCCTCACGATTTTGCTCTTCCTAGCCCAGCTAGGAAAACGCATCTTTGGGGGAGAGGTATCCGGACCTTTATAAGGTGTACTTCGTTCCCTTCTCTAGCCGATGTAGGATTTCACACTATCCAACCCCCTTAGGACCCAGCCTAGTTGGCACAACAGGTCGAGAACTAGCTCTGATACCATTGTAACAGCCCAGGCCACCCTTCCATGGATATTAAAAAATTGGTAAAACTCATGTTAAATGATAATAATGAGGTACTTTTAAACTCCAACTATGATATTAATGTTGAATTAAATTATAATGAGCAAGTTGAGATTCTAAAAATTATGAAAATAAAAAAGGAAGAAACCATCTTCCAAACTCAAAGAAACTAAAAAAAATATGAATGTAAGTAAGAGAAAAAAATGAAAGATGAAGAGAGAACTGCATAACATCAAAGCATCTATGAGTATAGCCACTATATACATTAAGAACCTAGATGTGTTAAAATCTTAGAATGAGACATTAAATAAGGAGATAAATTCTCTACAAAAGGATTCAAATAATAAGCATGAAATTTGGTATACTTAAGGGAGTGCACCCAATACCAAAGTTGTACTTGTTAAGGAAAAAATGTAAGTATAAAGAAGATCTTTTAGCTAAAATAGTAAATGAGCATGGTGCATCTTTATCAAACACTCATATACATATGGTAAGATAAAAGGCAAGACATATACATTAATTTATAGTTCCTAATCTAGGCTTAAAGTTAATGATCATCAAAGCATGACTCATACATATAGTTAGTAATCTAATAGGCATAATTTCGCAATATATGCTTTCTCTTATCATAGGCATCTAAACAGTTAAATAAGTCTTATATATATTACAATGTTTGACATCACTTTCATCGTAAGAAAGTACACAACTCTTATAACATTCATCAAAGAGTATCTACACATAAAAAATTTTCACATTAATTTTATAAAAAATAATTCATATAATATAATATGTCATTTTTTTGGGAAAAGTTTTATAAAAAAATCAATTCATATAACATGATATGTAATTTTTTGGGGCAAACTTAGATATATTGATAAATTATGTTTTCTCAAACAAATAATGATAAGTAAACCCTAAAAAATATAGGTTGGAAAGAAGGATACTAACAATCAAGGATCTAAGTTCAGTAACCTAAAACACATCAATTGTTTTGTTTAGTAGGTCTAAACAAAAGAAAAAGAAATAGTATATGGATAATGGATAATGGATCTCAAAGAACATGATCTGTGATGATCCTAATTTGTAACTCTTAGAGAAAAAAGATGGAAAATTTGGTAAGGAAGATCATATTACAATTGACAATGCTCTTTTAGTATAAAGATTAAAGATAATTTATTAAGTGTAAGCCAACTATATGAAAAAGATTGTAAAGTATTGTTCAAAGAAAATTATGCATTATTTCTATAACTATTAATAATAGCATTGCATTTTTAGGTAAGAGAGAAGTTAACATTTATACAATTGATCTTAATGACCTATTTAACTAAAAGATGAAGTGTTTAGTTTCTATAAGTAAAGATGAATAGATTGGCATAAGAGGTTGAACATGCAAGTATGGTTCTTATCTCTTTTCTCAACATTAAGAATAAAATTCCAATAATCAAGTTTGAGAAAGACAGGGTGTGTGGAGCTTTTCAAATGTTAAAACAAACCAAAATGCTTATTTAAGAGAAAAAATTTGGTAACCTATACTAAATCTTTGCAATTACTTTAAATGGATTAGTTTAGTGCCATTAGAGTTACTATTCTAGGTATAAAAAGTTATACACCTATTATAATAGATGACTTCAATATATTCAGATGGGTTTTCTTTCTATCTACCAAAGATTAATGCTATAGTATATTTGTTAAGTTATCAAAAGAGTTCAAGTTGAAAAGGAACTCTCCATTGCACTAATTAGAGGTAAATATGGTATGGAATTTGAAATGAATTGTTTGAAAACTTTAGTGAAAAATTGAAAAAATTTTCATAATTTTTCCACTCTTAAAACTCCTAAAAAATTGTGTTGATTAATGAAAAACACGAAATTAAAGAATATGTTATAATAATGGTAAATGAATTTGGTCTTCTAAAGTATTTCTAGCAAAAGCTATGACAACTGCATGCCATATGTCCAATAACGTCTACATAAAGTCAACTATGAATAAAAACATCTTTTAAGCTTTGGCATAGGGAAAGCCAAAAATTAGTTATTTTAAAGTGTTTTACTGTATTCGTTTTATTTTGAATACTAAGGATAAGTTGGAAAATTTTAATTCAAAAAATGAATGAATGAATTTTCTAGGTTATTCCTTAACTAGCTAAGCATATAAAGTATTTGATAAGATGACTTTTACCATTAAAGAATCAATGTATGTTATTTTTTATGAATCTAACCATTTTGTCTTCAACAAAATTCTTAAAGATGATATTGTAGTTTTCTTTAAGGATTTAGACAAATTGGCCCTTAAAGAAAACAAGATTGATTACTAAGACACCCTAAAAGAGCAAATTATTGAACTAAGTGACAGAGAAAAAAAGAATGAGAAGCTTTTAATAGATTGAAAATTTAAGAACAATCATCTTCTGAAAGAAATAGTAGGTGATTTTCAATAAGGGTTAATTGCTATATCTAATTTTAGAAATGTATATCATCTTGCTTTTATTTCTTAAATTAAGCCTAAGATTATAGAAGAAGTCCTTAATGATGAAAGTTGGATTCTTTCTATGAATTGAGAATTAAGCCAATTTAAGAGAAGTATGGTTTACATTTTAGTACCTAGTCTTAGAGACCACCAAATCACAGATACCAAGTAGGTATTTAGAATCAAATTAAATGAATCGATTACCAATGTGAGAAATAAAGCTAGATAAATGCCAAAGGGTATACAAGAGTAGGGCATATACTTTGAGGAAACATTTACAACAGAAGCTATGTTAGAAGCTACTAGGTTATTACTTGTCTTTGCATCTTATATTAGTTTCAAATTGTTTTAAATGGATGTTAAAAATGCCCTTTCCAAATTATTTTTTCAAGAAGTTTATGTTGATCAACCTTTAAATTTTGACAGTCATGATGCACCTAACCATGTTTACAAACTCTTTAAGGCTTTATATGGTTTGAAATAATCCCCTAGATCTTAGTGTGATAGGATAAATACATTTAGAAAATGGGTTTACTAAAGGAAAGTTTGGTATAATACATTTTAGGAAAAAGAATAAGCAGGTCAATTTAATTGTTCAAGTTTATATTGATTATATTGTCTTGTTACTAATGAAAGAATATGTAAAGAATTTTTAGTGCATGAATAGGGAATTTGAGATCAGCATGATAGGGGAACTTGGATTCTTTCTTGGACTTTAAATCCAACAAATGAAGGAGGGAATCTTCAAAACCAAGCCAAATACACTAAAAAACTACTTAAACACTTCAAAATGAATCAAGCCAAGCCATCGAAGACATTAAGTTGATTAATGTAAAATCATACTGAGATATGATTGGTAGCTTTTTTGATCTTAAAGTAAGTAGGCCTAACATTTTCAATATTTGATTATATTCTACGCTCCAATCAAATCTAAAAGAATCTTTTCTTTAAGTCATTAAACATACATATAGATACGTATACAGTAACATGTCATTAGGACTTTGTTATCCCAAGGATATAATTTTTGAATTGGTTTGATATTCAAATGCAAATTATTTCAATAATCTTTTAGATTAGAAGAGCACATCTAGTTCCTATCAAGTTCTAGAAAATGCGTTGGTTTTATAGTTTAGTAAAAAATAGATTTCGATCACCTTATCAACTATAAAAACTGATTACTTAGTGACTAGTAGTTATTGTGTATAAATTTTATGGCTTAACAAAATACTAATTAGGTATGGTAACATTATTGGCATTTACCTAAGAAACAACCCTATTCAACACTTTTGAACCAAGCACATTGAAATTAAATATTATTTCATCAAAGATCATATGGAAAATAGGGATATTAAGCTAGAATTTTTAATATATTACATTAATTACCTGACATATTCATTAACCTAATAAGTGAGGATATATTTTTCATGATTAGAAGAGAACCAGGCATGATTGATGGGAATTTCATTTAATAGAAATCTCCACAAGTACTTAAATTTGGTTTTAGTTGATATGTATTTGAATGAGTATGTGTTTTAGTATTTCAATATTAGTTTGGTAGACTTCTGAATAATTAACTCTTTTTTATATTTCCAAAATGGGGAGACAAAGTTAGCAATATTAAATTCTGGTGAAATCATTTATTTCAATATCATCATGGTAATCATTATACAAAGCTTTATTTCTGCTTAAATTATATTAACTTGTAAGCTTCCTTTATGATGCATAAATGTAAGGGGAAGTTAACTATTCATATTATTTTGTAATGATAAATCACATATCTTTAATTTGATCGTCATTTATTTAATGTCACAAAAAAATTTTAGCTTAGAAAAGGAGACATTGTTGAGCCAAAGAACTTCAAAATCTATTTTTTAATGATAAAAAATATAAGTACTAGTAATGAGTTTATTTTTAATAAAATTAATATAAAAGAAATATTGTTCATGCATAAAAACAAGAAGCATCTCATAAAGACAATAGATCAAAGTTGGATTTCAACTATTCAAGTTAGGAACAAAATCAAGACCAAGGAAGAATAAGACATAAAAAAAGTTATAAATGAATATGTAATTTTTATTGTACTTCCTATTTAGCAACTTTGATATTTTAAGGGCCATCATACATAAGCTTATTAATATTTCAAATTATTGCATGAGTCTTTTCAATCATCAAAAGGAACCAAGGTTTTGCTCTCAAAGAAAATCTTCTTGATCCTTAAAACATTCTTTAAGGAACATTTTAAGAAGTGTTTACGTTAATTTTACACTTAAACAATTAATTGTAAGCAATTAAAGATGTTGAAATCATTATTTTAGGTGTATTAGTCAACTTATATAGGTTAATGGTTGATCAATGTAAGTTTAAGTTGTTAAAAGTGTAAATAGAAGATACGTAGCAGACACATTAGTAAATTAATATGTTGTCATTAACCAATGTCTCATTCAGGTGCACATTGGAGAACTCATATATAGCATTAGTTGACCAATATTGTAACGTCTAGAACATTGGTCGACCAATATGCAACAATGGTCTACTAATGCATAGAAACTAGCTATTGGTAGTAGTTAGTTCTTGTTTTAATGATTACTTTAATCTTATAAACCCTATGAAAAATGTTTTTCATTTTTTTAGACATGGTAAAACATTTGAGTGTCTTATATACACAGTTATAAGAGTTTTTAGAAACATTTTAAGCATGCGTTATTGCATTTTAAAGTGAATGGTCCTTTAAGGTTATCAAAGTGATCAAGTAAAATTCTTTTTAATTGTAAATTCCTTTATGATTTAGGTTACTCTTCACTTCAGAAAAAGATTGTAAGGAGAGTTGCTTTTTACTCATGGAAAATAAGATTTTTTTAAAAAGGTTCATCTTTGCCTCGTTAAAAGAAGAGACCTAGTAGAAGTTTCAAGATGTGTCTCAAACCATTATAAGTTGGTTTGCTTTTCTTATTTCCCACACTCTTTACATATTTTTTTGATTATATTAGTCATTTATATTATAATTTTTTCATCATATATTGATTCTTGTTCAATCATATTCATTAAATAAGAAATAGTTATTTAAATTTACTAAGACTCAAGCCACTGCTCTTGGGTCCCATTATGGATTAAGAAGTTTGATAATCTGAATCGATTAGTCATACTTCATTATGATCATACTTGAAATAATCAAACTATGATGGTTAAGTTAGTCAACAGTATAATTAAGTCACTTGGGTATTAATAAAAGTGAAAAGTGACCTAGGTTGAAATTTGTAGACTTTTAATATAATGAAAAGTGCTTGAGAATTCATACATATTAATCAATATCCTTCTTTTTGGAAGGTTTTATAGTGTTTTAGGTCATCCAAAACATATGGAGTCCCATATATATGTATATAATTTATTCTTTAACTCATGTCCTAAGTTTAAGACCTAAATAAGAGTTTGTACTTGTATGGCAGATTTGATCATGTTTATTTTTATAGGCTACATTTAACTGTACATCATTAAGACAATACTTTAAAGTTTTTATTGTGAATGAACATTTTCTTTGTTCTTTTAGTAGTATCATTAAAAACTTAATCAGTGTCATATTCTAGACCTTTGATTTTAAATGCACCTAGAGTGTTAATTGTTCCTATATATATATATATATATATATCAATATGTTTGTTCATTTTTAGATTTTAATTTTTTAAGTTTTATACTTTTTAAAAAGTTTGAAGTCTTTAGTAAAGAATGGATCTTATATTACTTGGTGATTTTACAATCTATATTTAGTACATTGATGTACATACAACATACATATATTTATGTAAGTAAATGCTTTGTAAAATTGTCATACTTTCCATAGATACCTTGATTTGATACTTAATTGATTTTATTTGATATTTTAGGTAATTTTAGAGAAAATATACTTTGGGAGTAATTTTTAATCTAGGATCAAGATTTCCTTTTTAGTAAGATCTTTAGGAATTTAAAGAGTCTTATATTTTAGACCATTATTTCTTATTTGTTTGGACTATTAATTGAAGTTTTATTTTCTATACCTTTATTTTTGAAGCATATGGATTATTAATTATTCTTATATATACCAACATGTTTGTTCATTAGTGAATTTTACTTCTTCAAGTTTTAGTCATTTTGATAAGTTTGAAGTTTGCATTAATGAGATAATCTTAAATGACTTGTTGAGTTTGCAATATAAATTTGGTATACATAGATGTACACATAACATACATATATTTATGAATTCAAATATTTTCCATTTTGATATATTTTCTATAGAAATCACCTTGATTTGATACTTATTTATTTTTATTTAATGGTTTAGGTAATTTTAGAGAAAGGTTGCTTTGGGAGTGATTTTTGGCTAAGAATTGAGAATTTTTTTTTATACATCAAATCAAAAATAATATGCATTTTTGGTTAAATAAAAACTTATATATAACCATCTTAAAGTCTATGTCCTTTTTTGGAAAGAAGAAGTTGACGAAGAAAATTGAATATGGCCCTAAATACAAGTGTGTGCTAGGTTGTGATCTTGTTTGAAATTAGGGTTTAAAGAAAAGGTCTCACACAAGGGCATATCAAAGCTTACTTCACTTGGTGATAAAGTTATAATTACATAACCTCAGTTACAGGTATGTAAGAGTTGATGTTCCTCTTTGGATGAGATAATTAAATTATACTGATGAACATAATAGTGTTCCAAACTGTGTTTTTTCATGGAAACAACTTAGTTAAATAGTTTGGAAACCCTAATATAAAAGGATATTTTGGATTTTTAAAGTTTTATTGGGTATTTATTAGTATAAGAGAAAAAAAACCCTAGTGCAAGATTTCTATCATTTTTAATGATAAAATAGATTTGACAGCATTTTAACAAAGTAAAGAACATCGACAGATTAAGAATCCCATAAAAAATATTTTCTTATAATTTCTATAGTTTTTATATTTGTGCTTATGGTTTCAAGAATGGTATATAACTAATTCTCAGTTAATGATTAAATAAGAGGAACCTTACTATTGCTTTCTTATGGATTGATTTTAATTATTTTACAAAAAAAATTCTTCATTTTGATTTAGAAAAGGCTAAAAATTAAATCATATCTTAATCTAAAAGCAACAGTTTGAGAAAAATTATTTGTTAATTAATCAAGCATTGATATCAAGCGTTGCATGGTGTGCTAAAAGTAGGCTTACATAAATCTTTTGGTATTAGAGTTAAAACTTTTTATGGAATTTTACAAATTTTAATGCATCTTTGGATATTTTAATTATATAAAGTTATTGATTAATCAACTTGAGGACAAATGGCTATAATTTTTTAGGAGGAAATTTATTAAATTATGAATTTTCTAGTTCAAGAAATAAAATGTTTGGATGAATTAAATAATGACTACAAAGATGTTGCTAGGTGGAGTTCCTATTTAGATGTTATATTATTATGATATTTTCTCATTAATTGTTTTATCTTATGTTAGTGAAATCTTAATATGCTTTAGGATAATTTCAGGGTTGGATTAATTCATCTTAAAACTTACAATCAAAAATGTAATAATAGTATAATCAAACTTATTTGATCCTCGAGTGGGTGATACCCTACTAATGATAGGTGCGCTTTTCTAAAATGCTAACATTAGTGTTAGGAACAAAAAAACACACACAAGAAGTTTCTAGAATTATTTTGAGGGATCTATTAATATTAAAGAGACTCAAGAATTATTAATCTAGTTATTTTTATTTTTATTTAATTTATATTCTTTTTCTTTTTTGTTTGGTACTTCTTTTGCTTTTGGGTTTGGAATACTTAGCGCTTAATTTGAAGTATCTAAGCTTTTGAAGAAGATCCTAAAATTGAAAAACACTTATTTAGATTACTAGAGACAAAACAATTCATTAGTTTAAAATATCCAAGAACCTATTAATATAGAGGGGGAACATACAATAATGTTAGATTATGCGAAGCTATCACTTAAGGATACAATCCAACATACTTGGATAGGTAGTTATATCAAGATTTCCAAACTTCAAAATGATGTCTCTTTCTATTTGTAGCATGATAACAAAACACTTTATAAGACATATAAGAGATATAATGGCCTACCTAAGAGGTGCTCATACTATGGTTTGCTTATATAGTTTGAAGTATAAACGTTCTATAATAGTTTGAAGTATGCCATAAAGCATATGATAGATGCATTATTTGGGAGAACTTTGAACAATAAAACTCTTAAAGCCACCCAAAGATTGGTTGAGGAGATGCAATAAATAACTATCAATGAAAATTAAGCATGGAAAGGGAAAACAAAGTAGAAGGGCTACATATTGTAGATGAAAATACTATATTGGTAGCTTAAATAGAGGCATTGATAAAGAAAATTGATAACCTAAGAAAAGCAGTGAGATTTTCACAAATATTAATATTGTGATTTGTGTAGGGGAGGATATAAAAGCCATAACTGCTAAGTTAAAAATCCTTTGCTATGCAGGTAGTAAAGATGACTATAGGGAGAATTTTCGACAATCTTAAATAATTGTTACATCAACACTTACAATTTTGGGTGTAGAAATCATCTAAACTTCTTATAGAATAACCATATAGCTGAAAGCCATCTCCAATAAGATATTAGCAATAGCAATTAAAAAGAAACCAAGCATGGAGAAATTAATAATGAATATATCTACAACTGAGGCTTAATGTCAAATTTAGGAAGCTTTCTCTGAAATTAAAACTTCAATTCATAATCTTAAAACTAAATTGGTTAGCTAGCCAAATTGGTAGTTGGAAGACTCAAGGGTTATTACTAAGTAGCATAGAACCAAATTCTAAGGAGCATGTGATGGCAATCACCTTAAGGAGTGGAAGAGAGCTAACAAATGGAAATAGTGAAAAATGAAAAGAGAGGAGGCTATTTATAAGGAAGAAGGAAAAAAAGATGCAGGGAGAAGAAGGAAGCCAAAAAAAAGTAATCTAGAAGAATTCCCTATCTATTGTGCTTCAAAAAGGAAACATTTTTAAAAAAAAATTGGTAAGCTTATTAAATTTCTTAGAAAGTTTCATACTAATGTTTTGTTTATTGAGGTTCATTTGTAGGTGGCCAAGTATGTCAAGTGTTTAAAGAAAATGCTAAGAAACAATAAAAAGTTAGAGGAATCATTTATGATAACACTGAATGAGGAATGCTCCACTATTGTCCAAAATAAACTATTTAAATTAAAAAATCTAGAGAGTTTTATTATCTCTTAAACTATTTATAGTTTTTTAATAGACAAGATATTAGTAGATACAAGAGAAAGTTTAAATTAATGCCTTATTTTATGTATGAGAAACTAGACTTAGAAAGCCTTAAACCGATTAGGATTAGTCAACTAACTGATAGATCAACTAAACATCCTAGAAAAATTGTTGAAGGTGTTTTGGATAACATTAATAAATTCAATTTTCCAATTGATTTCGTTGTCCTAGATACGAATAGAGCTATTATAGATGTTCAGGAAGGGAAACTGATATATAAGATTTGGTTTGTGCTTGTTTAATAGGGTTCTTCATTTTTATACATCTTTAGTCACTACTTTATTTGTATTTACTTTTTTATAAGTAGAAAGAAGGGGACAGGATGAAATAATCTTTAAGGAAAATGTTGGGAATAAACTTGTAGAAACAGTGAAAATTATGACCTAAAACATAGTCTTGTTTCACCTCATATTAGATATGTAAGTTCCTATATGAGCAAAGAGAAGCAAAATAACCTATGTTCCATAAAGAAAAAAAGGTTACAATTTTAAGTCTAGTGAAGAAAAGAGTGTGGACCACACCAATGTTCTAATTTAGACCAGCTTAAAAATGTGGCATGCCTAAAGACATACTTGTGTCAAGCCATACAATTCAAAATTTAGTTTTCATCTAAATTTCTGGTGTTTAAAGATACATGCTGTTGGACCAATGGTGGTTGACAAATTAAATCCCTTTATGTTTTGATAATAATAAAATGTATAGAATTGATTAAG
>JAOSBO010000007.1:3940362-3950592 GCA_027563915.1 Erythroxylum rotundifolium
GCATAGCCTCCAAAACCTGTCTCCATGCAGATTAAAGATCCTGACATGTGTACAGTGATGGATGACTGCGATGATAGTGCTGAAGTCACTAGTCCTTTAGGCGACAACTACCTTTCCTCTTAGCTTCCTTTTATTTCACGGACTAACGTCTTTCTTGTCCTGGTTTTAATTCATTGTCGGGGCTTACATGCCCCTTTATTATATTTCTTTGGATGATCATTTAAACGAATTTACCATTTCAGGCATTATTTTCTTAATACGCATGCCTGCTTCTTTTATTATCGAAAGCTTTTGCTTTTTTGATTATGTGATAATCTTAGCGGTGTAAATAATTTATGATATGCTTTTAAATGTTCTCATATTTGTCAACCCCTATTTTTATATCAATATTTTTTAAAGCATGTCCTGTGCTTGTATATATTTTTACTTTCCTTGTGGATGCTTGAAGATCTTCTTCTTAAAATTGTAATTTCTCATTATATGCAATCAATCACTTTCATTTATTACATATAGTCATTTTCAAATATTCAACGGATTTAAATCTACCATTCAACATGTAGTTGAATACACATATTTTCTCAGTTCATACATTCAATTAGGAACACTCCTAATATAATCTCAATTATTAAACTCTTCGGATTATCAATATCTAGAATTATCACAATCATAACAAGCACAGTTTCATAATAGAAATTTAAACAGAAAAATCAATCGTAGTGAGTAAACATCTAGGTTGACTCATAGTAAACTCCAAATTGGCTATTGTCTTGATGAACCGACAATGTCTAAATGCTGGCATTCAACTTGTGCGTCTAAAATCGTACAACACACACACATTGTACACACATTCTAATTTGATTATTCATACAAATATTCAGTGATACACATACATATGTATATGTGTGTCATGTATAACGCATGGTCAATTGATTATTGCCAAGTATGTACCCTTAAATCACAACTTTTAGCCATTAATATGTCATGATCATTCAAAGCTTATAACTTGTATATGTCTAGTTTGCACTTAGGTTTACACCTCAAAGAAATAGGTTTACACCTCATAGAAACTTGATTATTCTAATATCATCAATCATATATGCGCCAAATTCCTTTTCTAACATTATATAATCACAAATATCCCAATTTAAATTCATTCATACCTATTACACCTTTCTCATATCCTTTGGATCACATTTACATTCATTAGAACACTTCATTCCTATATTACTCATAAATTTCTAGATTCAAATACTTGATATGAAACAATCAGTTCTCAAGTTAAAACATCAATTAACAACCTATACATATCAAACACTTTAATCAACTAATCCAACATCAAACTAGGTTCATTTCAAGCCTCAATTAAGTCTAAATGCACCAAAGTAAAGTAGCTTATCATTAGGTAGTTCAAAGATCACACAAAAGATAACATTTCACATCCAATGCCTTTCCCACGATCATGGAGGCATTCCCATGATCGTGGGTTATCATATTCGAAAATTTTTCACCTTCAGTATAGTTCCCACGAGCGTGGGATGGGTGATCTGTGAAATCATCAACCATTTCCTTCAATAATTTTCAAGATTTTAACACCTACATACTAAATCCAACACATCTTCTTCATAGTTAGTCATTTAGACTTCAATTTCTCATCAATATAACCTCAATTCCAACTTAGAATTATCCATACTACAACTTATATAAACTATTATTTATCTTTTACACAAAAACGGGACATGATCATTATCATTCACTATCATCTTAGCTCTTCTCATTTCAAGAACACCACACTAACCTTTCCTTTGACATAAATTCACCTTTATTATACTTCAAATCCTAATCTATTTCATCCAAATAATAGCCTATAACTCACTTTTTTATACACTCAAAAATATAACATGATTTTATCCATTCAATCATCAAAATTTCTGCACTCATCAACATCATATACATCTCATCTTAATTCAACCATCATCAAGTTCTATCAAAATAAGTTATGAAGAACAATAATATACTTGTTTAACTCAAAAACTCCTCAAATCCTTAAGTAACCTAGCTCCTCCAAGCTTACATGATCATTACCATTTAAAGGAGAAAAAGGCTGGGTTCTTCATCAACAAGAAGAGAACAACGAAATCTTTAGAAAGTCGAAGTGAAGGAGTTTAACAAAGATAAAAAATCGTGAGGGTTGGTGAGTGTCTTGTGAATGAGAGAAGAAGAAGAAGAAGAAAAGAGCTTGTAGATAGAAGTAAGAATGGAAGAAAAGGTGGTCACTCAAGTAAGTATATTGTGAGTAAGTTGTGTGATAAATGTTGTGACACTTGTCACTTGCCAAATGTCTTCAACTCATAGTTCCACAGATAAATTCATAAATCTTCCAATTTTAACAAATAGATTCAAATTACTAATAGTAATCCATCAAACCAAAAATCCAAGACATAACATTTCACAATCATATCATAACCAACTTAAATCCTTTATACCCCGGAATATGTCAACGGAGTGCATATACAATATTTTTGCAATGTTTTTCTAAATCAACATTCATATGTGCATATGTTCAAGTTATGCATGTGAATGCAATGCACCTAATAAATTCTTAATGCTATTTCTCTTGTACACTGGTCTGGGATCCTAACCTTTAATATGGAAAATAGGTTATTACAGTGAGTGTACTCTACATTGATTTTATGCAAATGAATATTTATGGTGAGTTTTATGCAAATGATATTTTACAAGTGAATATTGCTAGCATAAGATTATGCTTTAGCATTTTATGAGTTGTAAATTGAAAGTTATTTTTTGTATGATTGGAAATTACAATGAAATTATCCATTAAGTTGAATGATTATGAATCCTCTCATAATTGATTTCGATAATAAGCTGAATTGAAAAAGTATGAGTTACTTTTGCCTATGATACACAGTTAGGCTTTATACATGTTATGATATCAGTTTATAGTGGTTAACTTATTACTAGTAAGCAATGTAGAGTGAACTCCGTAACTAATGGTTAACCAGTCACAAGTAAACGATATAGAACCAGCTCTATGACTTGTTATGGGTAAGCGATGCAGAACTAATTGCGTAATTATCGATTTATAGCAGTTAACTTGTTATGAGTAAGTGATGCAAAACTAGCCCTGTAAGTAATGTTTAAACAGTTACAGGTAAGTGATACATAGATTTCTCTTTGACTTTATGCCTAGTGTACCATCGTATGGTAAAGAAACTAGTGGTCGATTATGTTAAGTAAGAAAATTCATGAAGTTTAATAATGCTACCAATTTTTATGTTAAAAGCAATTTGAGAAGCACCATATGCTATCAATTCTAATGGTTGGCTTATTTTCAGTATAAAAGTTTTCAGAAAACTTGTTGCCACCACTGTTTATTGTTTAAGGAAAATGGAAAATGGAAAATGGAAACTTTTATATTATGAGTTTAATGTTGACAAACATTTTATAGTAGTATTTCAGAAAAATTGAAATTATGTTTTACAAAATTTTATGTTATTATCAAATTTGATGATGCACAAATGAAATATTGTAGCAAATATTTTTACCATGAGTTTTATTGTTATATGGGACTATTCTAGTTATGTTGTTATGAAAATTTTAAAATTTTAGTAAACTGATGAACACTTACAGAGCTAATTGGCTCACCCTTATTTTTATGTTTTCAAACAAATCACGTCAGGTATGCGTAAAAGTGTTGAGGTAATTGGGAGTCCACCACAAGAATAGTTGTATTGTCGGGTGCTACTGTGCTTGTGTTATCTTATTTATGTATGTGTTTGCTTGAAATTGGCTTAGTTACTTATATCTATGTTTTAAATTATTTTGGAAAGGGCTTAAAAGTCTAATCTTGTAAATAATTGTGGGATTGTAAATATCTTTTTCTTAATGAACTATGAAGGCTTTGCTCCTCAATAATGTTTTTAAAATGTTGTAAATTGTATGTTTGTGGTTGCTTATGATGTGGACCTGAGGTCCCATTCCAGAAGTTGAGATGGTATATGAAATATTAGAAGTGTTTTAAAATGTGTTATGCAAGTTTTCAAATTTTGGGAATCTTAGAAAAACAGTCGTTATGCTGCCGAAAAATTAAAAAAACATTTCTCACTATTGTCCTTGCTTTTAACTTTTAAAGTATAAGAGGGTTTTAATAGTTAAGCAGCTTGGCTTTGCGCAAACGTTTCGGTTGAGTTAGATATCAATTAAAAGGCTACCGCGGATCGTTAGGAGGGCTCCACTCTGGCTTGGGAAAGGGAACCCCAACAATAACCACTCAATATTATCTTGATCCCACCATACTGTAACTAATAGTATCCTAATGGCAAAAGTTATTAATATCTTCAAATTCAATTATTTTCGCTTATCCACTAACATATTTACCCATTAGGACCTTAAAAAAGCACCATTATAATGTACAGGCAGATCCATTCATTTTCCCTATATTGAAGGTTCATGTAAAATAATTAAGGACAATATTAAATATTATTAAAAAATTAGTCATTAGTTATGGTAGGTATACCATATAACAAAGACAAAATAAAATAGTAACGTTATATTTAATCTGACACCTTAACTACAACTTTTAAAAAAATTATAACATAACGTCTTTTTATGTACTATATAGCTAAAGTTATAATAAATAGTTTCATAGTATCTTCACTTATATAATTAAAGTTAGTTAAAGTTGACAATTAAAAAATTAGAAACATTTGAGAAAAAATAATATTATAAGAAAAGTGTTTTAATTGTTTCATATTGTATCAAAATCTATATATACCATATCAAAAGAAAAGAATAAAAGAACAAAAATAATTATTTAGAACAAATTCTAGTTTACATATATTTTGAAAAAGAAGGTGAAGAATAAATAGTAAGAAAGAAGTGAAATTGACATTGGAGAATAATGGATTTGAGTCCTCAAATTTTAATGGATGATTTGTTAGTGCTAGTAAAAGGATAAAGGTGTTTTGTCATTATGATTTCAACCTCTATTTATGACTTCTTGGAGCAAAGTAACCTATTGCTGCACCAAATCAAAATAAAATTTAGAATTTAAGGATATATTAAATAATTAATTTTTTAAGTAAAATTTATATGATTAATAAGTATTTTTCTTAAATTTAAGTAACACAATTGTATTTTTTTTACAATTAAAGAGAGGAAGTAATTAGCCAATAATCTTTTCCTCTGCATTCCTCTCCTTGTTCTGTTTTCTTATATTCATAGTGATAAGTTGAAGTGATTATATTTATCAATTTAAAATTTATTATTAGGGACAATTTTCTCTTTTTTGCATATATCCATGCTTATCATATGGTAGGATAATAAAAACTTATTTAAATGTTGTATTTGAGACAATTACTCAACAATGAGTGTGATGGTGACAAATTTAACAAAAAAAAACATCATCAAAATAATATAAACAACACCCCACTTATGAAGATGAACTATTATGCAGAGAGAGACTAAAAAATGAAGAAAATGCAAGCAATAAACCCTATACAAAAACAAACATATAAAATGATCATAAAGTAAATTAGTTGAATATAAATTCTTGTAGAACTTGTGGAATGTATATTCCACAATAATCAGTAATCAAATGCATGCGACAATTTGAGGAATGAAACAAACCCTAATACGAATAAAACTAAGTTAATAACCCAATTAATTTTTTTAGATTACACAATAAATAGACTTTCTGATGCTAAAGAGCTTAGAGTATATAAAAAAATAGAAGAGGAAAAATTAGCAAACCACAAGCCTTAATTTAGTAGAATAAAGATTGGAAATTGAGTTGACAACAAAAGATAAGAGCTGAAATTTATACTATATTAGGATTCTTTATTGGATAGAAAGTTATTGTAAGCTAAAGATGTTCTTCTATTTTACATATGTTACTTATGGTTTGGCAACTAGGAATGAATACATGAGAATGGGTATGTAAACTCCAGTTATTAATTTTTGCTTTTTTGGCTATTAGTTGTTGGATCCTGATTTATTTATTTACTTATTTATATTTTTGTGCTAAATTACTTATTAATTTTTTAATTATTTATTTATGTTGTTCTTTTGGGTTAATTATTTATTTTTAGAATTGAGTCATTAATTTAGTAGGCATGAATGAAGATTGAAGATTTGATGGAAATATTGGAACTTGGTTAGAATTAATATGGTGTTAAGTGGATTAAAGGAGTTAGAGCCATAAAAGACAAAAGAAGTACAAAATTGGAAAGGCCAAGTAAGTGAGGGGTAAGTTGGACTTTTACCACTCATTAAGGGCAAAATGGGTAAAGGAAGTGTTGTCTTGGTTATTAGAAGCAAAAAAAATAAAACGAAAATTTAAGGAAAGAGAAGAAGAGAATAGAGAAAGTTGTGGAAGAGAAGAGAAGGAAAAGAAGAAGAAAAATAAATGAAATAAGTACTCAATAAAGGAAAATAAAATAATTGAAATGTAAAATATACATTGAAAAGAATAAGGAAAAAACATAAGATAAAAGAAAATACATAGGATAAAATACCAAGAAACACAAATCATATATATGTCAGTTACACCATTATGATCACCACCTCAAAGTAAAGATGGTGGAAACGTTGTAGGTGTCATGGCAAACCTAACATAGTGGGAATATATTGGCAAGTTCTCTTTGGTCAAATTCAATTATTAGAAATGCTCTATGAGCATCCCTTGGTGTTCTTATTGCATCCTAAGCAACTTATTATTACTTTTCTTGATGGATTGTCCTCTTGATGCTTTCCTATAATAACTATTGATTCACCTAATTCTCATTAGCCCAAATCAATGATTTTTACCTAGCCCATCCTCTCAGTTTATTGCCAAATTATTAAGCACAGAATTGAAGCACAAGCAAGCAATAGAAAACAAAATCAATTGAATTTCATAGATCTCAAATATTAACATCCAAAGGTAAGTATAAACTTGACTCAACATTCAACGCAATAAATCTCAACACCTATTTCAATTTTATACATAAATAAAACTGAAACAAATGGAAATACTATCAAGAACGGAATCTTAAAAATGGCGACAACGAGAAACCACCTTTTTCGAGAAGTACTTCTTGTCTATTTCGTCTCTGCGTTTCTCTTCCTTTGTCTCCTTCCTCGATCTCTTGAATTCTCTCCAGGGCTTCTCTCGAGAGTGATGGAATCTCACTTTTTGCTTAAGTCTTTTCACTCTCTAATGATTGTTGGTGGCTATCTTGTAATGTACTATTTATTTTATGGTAGCCCTAGGTCAAACTCAGGGTCGAAACAATCCGAAAAATAACCCAAAAATCTAATTTTCGCATCAGTCCGACGCAGGGCATGATCGTGGCCCTTCATGTCACGATTGTGGCCAATGCTTTACCCTTTCTGTCACGAGCGTGGCTTGGAGTGCACGATCGTGGCCTGACTTGACATTCTCTGTCACGATCGTGGCTTTGAGTGCACGATCATCGCCTGGCTGCTTCTTTCTCTTCCTTTTTTATCACAACTGTGGCCTATATGCACAATCGTGGCCTATGTCCTTAAGCCCGAAACTCTTTAAATCTTCACCATTCTTCCCTGTTTGGCCTGCAACATTAGCACACACATCATAGTCCCTAAAAAATAGACAATTTAAGCTCAAAATTTCAACTAACCCATAAACATACTTAATTACACAAATTATCCTAATTAAGTTCTAAATGCATGCTCCACACTCACTTTAACACTAACTGCATAACAATTTAAACTCTAAAACATCATGCAAAACATAACTATCAAAGAGCAAAAGAGAGATAGTATGATAGGAAAAAAATTTGGAAAGGACACGTGTTATGGAATACAGTCGTTTTTTAACTTATGTGTAAATGGAGAAAGTTCATAATAAAATATATGAATACTTATATGTTAGATCCCATGTCCCTCTTTATATAAGAAGTATACACAACCTAGAGATGACTTTGTCCCAAACCATGTTTGTGATAGGAAAAATGTATAAAAACTTTATAATCCTTAATTTTAAAGTGATTGTTTCACTTTTCTTTTATTCTAAACTTAAGGTTCACTATTAGGAGGTAAAACAATCTTTTGGAGATAAACTTTGCAGCTATTTTTAATAGAGAAGAAGATTGAGCATCATCCTAATAGATTAAAGCTGATTGGAATAAATATAATCATCCCAATAGACTAGAGATTGGAATATACATATTTCATTTGGAACTCTTTCTAATTGTATGTGTTTTATTCTGTCCTTTACTTTTTTTAGTGAAAAGACTATTTCCTTTTTGGATTGGTTCAATTTTGTTTATTAAATGATTTTTATTTTTCAAATAAAAGGGAGTTTAATTAAATCTAATGATTATATTGATATTAATTTTTCATGTGGAAGGTTCAAGAGAACTTGTTTGTGAATGAATCATAGTTTAGATGTTAGGAGTTGTATAGAGTGCTAAAGATAGGCTAACATAAATCTTCTAGTAGTAGGTTAAACCTTTCACGGAGATTTATAAAACTTAATGCATTTTTAAGGGTTTTAACTAAAGTAAAATTATTTTTGTTCATTTCATTCATTTTTCATTTTTTTAAAGTAATGGAACGTTAGGTTAATAAGTTCAATTTTAACTTAATTTGTGTTAGAAACATACACAAGGTTTCATTATTCAAATCAAGAATCAATTTAAAATAATTAAATTAAATTGAAATTAAACTACTCATCAGTTATTATAGCTATGGATATGACCTAGTTGAAGCAAAATGTTATCTAACTTCTTATGAGTAATCTTAATCACTTTTCTTTTCATTGTTTATTTTTCTGAAATTTTTTATTAAGATCATTTCAACTAGACCTATTTACTTAAGATATTTGCAATTAAAAATAATTCAAAATAATCCATCCCCACATTTAAATTTAACATTTACGTTAATGTACCAATGATAAGTAGAAAGAAAGAAACATAGTACATAAAAGTGGATATAGAGGAAGAAAAATAAAATATTAAGAAAACTAGTATGAGCCTTTTATCTCATACTATTCAATATTAGTGTGATAAAAATCTAAAAATTTTTGGTACCTTGCATAAAGACAAAAAAAATAAAAACTATAAAATGCAAAGTGTTCAAAGAAGAAAATTAAATGAAATAAGTACTCAATAAAGGAAAATAAAATAATTGAAATGTAAAATATACATTGAAAAGAATAAGGACAAAACATAAGATAAAAGAAAATACATAGGATAAAATACCAAGAAACACAAATCATATATATGTCAGTTACACCATTATGATCACCACCTCAAAGTAAAGATGGTGGAAACGTTGTAGGTGTCATGGCAAACCTAACATAGTGGGAATATATTGGCAAGTTCTCTTTGGTCAAATTCAATTATTAGAAATGCTCTATGAGCATCCCTTGGTGTTCTTATTGCATCCTAAGCAACTTATTATTACTTTTCTTGATGGATTGTCCTATTGATGCTTTCCTATAATAACTATTATGGCATCAATTCAACATCCTCAATCCACTTTGCCACTACCTCTACCTAAGGTCTTGTGTCTTGGTCCACATTTTATAGGTAGCTCCACACTCTCAAGCATCTTTCCTATATCCTCTATAAGGACTCATCCCACACATGATCTCCCTCCATTCCCTCCATTCTAGCCAACATATGTGCTCTGTCCAACTTCCTAAGTAATCCTATATGGCTTATTACGCCTAGGTCAACAGTACCATACAAAAATCCAACATCATCCTCATGAGCATTAGAAAAATGCACCAAAGTTATTTTCTATTATGTTCAAGTATTACCCACCATATATGGACTCTTCTTCCTATTGGCCATCTATTCCAAATATATTATGAAGCAAAGACTCAAGTTACTCAATTAGTGCCCCATCATGAACTATTTGTAGAATAAATTCTTAAGTGTAACTATATCAATACTCTCATTTCTCCCTGAGGCTATATGGGCAATTTCCTAATACAAGTATCAAATGATTAGAGATATGATGTAAGTACAGTTATTTCAAGTTGGGTCATACTTAGGAACTGTTGGGCCCCGTTCCGAAGCCCAACATTCGGAGGTCAAAACGGCCTGGAGGGCCCACCGCTCATAACTTTCGGAGTAGATTTGGGAAACTTCCGATTTGGAATTTGAACTTGGATTCTTCATATCTTTTGTCCCCTCATCATCTGAAGTTTCTAAAGATACCAAAAACACTCAACTTGGTTCC
>JAOSBO010000007.1:4081347-4092220 GCA_027563915.1 Erythroxylum rotundifolium
TGTCTTTTGAAACTTTAGTTGTTGAGGGGACAAAATTTTGAAGGATTTGGAAGTTTCCCAAATCTGTTCCAGAAGTTGTGAGCGATGGGTCCTCCAGGCCACTTCGACCTCCGAATGTTGGGCTTCGAAAACGGGGCCTAACAGTTTGAAGCATTTCTTAAAGAATCACATGTTTAGTTAAGACCATAGGACAAGGAGGTTTGATATGATTATCCAATAATTAAATTGAAGGATTTGAGCTTGACAGTAACCAAATTATTTCAATATATATTTAAAATTTAAACTATAATTTTACTCTTATTCAATTGTTCTAGTCTTTGTTATGTGCTCGAGTTAGTGTCATAGGTTTAGCACAAATTTAGAGTTTTAACTAAAAGTAGATAGTAAGAAACTCAACATATAAGGGGGTATTTGTTTCCATTTTTGTTATTTGCTTTTGTTTTCATATTCACTATGTTCATTTGAGTTTTTACTTTCTGTTTTTGATTTTAGTTTCTTCTAATTTTAAAAAATTATGAAAACTATGAACAAGTTTTTTTTTCTTGTTTCTGTTTTTTTTCATAAATTGATTTACTTTCATTTAAATATATTATTTAATTATTAATAAATATTATCAATAATTTAATTCAAGATTAAATAATTAATAAATTAAAATAAATTATCAATAAAAATTATGAATAATTTAATTTTATTTAATTTTTATAATTAAATTATATGTAATTAAATTATAAGAATTATTGATAAATATAATTAAATTTAAAATATAAAAATATTCAAAAAATTTTGATTTAATAATTAAAATATATTCCAACTAAATATTAATTTATAAATAAAATTTTAAATTATTTATTTTATTAAAATGACATAATTTTATCAATAATTTGTTAAAAAATATTATATGAGATTAAATAGATTTATTTAATTAAAAATAATTTATCTTTAAGTTTATCTAATATATAATTATTATCAGTGATAAAAATGTAACTACATTTACATTAACAACCAAACAGATTTTTGTTTTTATTTAAAAAAAAGAAACAAGAAAACAGAAATATGGTATTATAATTCTTTATTCACTTTTTTAGTAAACATTATTGTCAATTAAGTTACAAAGGAAGATTAACTTTTAGTTGATTACATCTAAAAGCCTCAGTTTGCTATGAATATTCCAATTTGTCTTCATTCCGTGTGGTTGTGAAAGCTTAAAACATCTGGCTATCATTACCAACCTTATCCAATTAGTGGTCTTCACTCTAACATGTTCAGTTGAGTTAGATTGCGCTTTAAACAACCTCAAGTTCTTTTTCTTAAGTCTTTACTATGTGCTAAAGTCAGTGTCATAGGTTATAACAAATTCAGTGTCTAAAATGAATATGGTTATTCAAAAGACCAAATATATAAGATATTTCTTTATTCATCTTTTAATATAGGAAACATGACTGTCAATAATTTATACAAACAATTAATAAATAATTATGTTTTTCAGGTAAATAAAAATGATAATACTTATCTAAGACTTGGTATTTTGATCGTCTGGAACTATTTCAAAGCAAGTTCGGTTCAGTGCTCGCTAGTTACATGAATGTCGAGCTTCAAATGTGGAATGGCTCGGCAGTAGCTATTGTATAGTACATAGGAAAAGGAGGAGGGAAAAAGATTCATTTGCTGGGCATAACAATGTTGAAAGCCAGCATTAGGAAGCACTCCCGCTGGACCCTTGTATGTCCAACTCATGCTCAGCAACCATGATACATGAATCTGCTTCTAGAGATGAGACTGAGCTTTTGTTCTTCAGCAATGCTTCCTTGGGCAATTTCAACATGTCTGTTGTGCACTGTACATCAGGATTTATGCCTACCTGATCTATATCGTGGAGTGCAGGCGATAGATACTTTGCTACTGTGACAAATAAGGCTGATCCATCCTGCAACTCTGTAACACTCTGCACAAATGGAACATTTCAAAGTTGAGTGTTTCAAGCTACAACCAGTGACCTAAGTGCAATGTCCAACTAAGATTAAGCTTTATCCTACACTAAGTTAAAAGAAATAGCCTCCTACTTTTGACTCTTCTTCAGTCTTTTACCTTGACCTCATAAAGAAAATGAATTGACGGGAAAATAAAAACCTGAATTTTTCCTTTGCCAAATGTTTTGTGCCCAACAAGAATGGCACGGCCATTATCATGCAGAGCACCTGCTAAAATCTCACTTGCACTTGCACTTCCCTCATTAACCTGTTCAATATTGGAAAAAAAACATGATAAAGGGTCAGAAATCATTTACTATGATGTCACGGAATCAAAGATTTGGGAACTACAAGAGCAAATGCAGAACTATGTACTTCTTCACAGTTAAGCTATGAGAAGTTTTAAAACAGTTCACCATCAAGAAGAAATATTTTATGGTGAGGAGGTATGAAAAGCAGGCCATCTTGATTAAGGTGCTTATTGACATCTCGTGTTCAAAATAGATGAGAGCATGAGAACCATATACATCACTAGGAAATTGTGTAGTTTATCAGAAATTGTCCATGGGATTAGTTGAAAAGAATAAAAATCTAATACTACCACCTAACGTAATTTTCTCCTCTTTCAGCTGATGCAGCCCACGAAATAAGATGGATCAATCTACATAGCCTCCTATCAGAATCTATTGCTCAAGACAGATGATGTGCTAAGAAATCACCAACCCTTTTGGTGAGCACAGGAAGGTAACTAGTCTGCCAAAACTAACTTTCCTTTCAGCAGCTATTAAGAAGAATTACCATGATGTTACCCTAAAAAAGAGGGCTCAAGTGTAGACAGGATATTCTTACAAGCACAACAAGGGGGTCATGTGTAATGGCATGACCATTCATCATGTTAACAGGTAGCAATTCCCCGTCCCTATCAATAGTGTTCACCAAAGTCTCATCACCATCCAGCCATATTTGCGCAACATCCAGTCCAACTTTTACCAGTCCCCCCTTCAGACCAAAAAAGAACTGAGCCATCAGAAAACTAAAACTTGAATGCCAAACAATGAATTTTACCATATAAAAATTAATAACAGAAGAAGTGTTTGTTAGATTATGCCACAGTAGTCACTGGTCTCCACTGGTGCAAAGATGAATAAATTAGGGGCTCACAGGGTTGTTTCGCAGATCCAATATATAAGACTCTACACCCTGTGTTTCCATGTCATTTATTGCATTTGCCATATCAGCAGCAGCACTCTGCCAAAAGGAAAGGACTTTCTTAATGATGCAACCAAGGGGAAGAAAATTACCATTCAAATACTTGTTTGACCTAAATGTTCTCTGATCATTACCTGAGAGAAGGTTGACAACTTCACGTAGCCTGTCTTAGTGATCTGTCCATTTGGAGTTCTATGAGGAATAATGGCACTTGATATTGGGGAAATCCTAATGTACTCACGAGGTAAGTTGACCTACATGAAGACGGAAGATATGCTTATACCAATTCGCCTGAAGTACTTTGAAGTTATCAAATGTACTGAGCTGAGAATGAAGCTCCTCAATCACACTAAACATGAAAATTATTAGGCCTTTCTATGATTAAGGAACAAACACATGCGTCACACAATTAATAGTAACCCAAACATTATGAAATGCATAAGACTAATACCTCTCTGATACTTGAGTCACTTCCCCGATCGTTGCCCTAAACAAAATTACAAATGTTAGCCCTCCTCAATATATGCAATGCTCATAAACATTAATCTTGTCCAATGCACTGCCAAATCAAAATGAATTTTATCATCTTAAAATTAAAGAGAAACATCTGTTTTACTTTAAAATCATTTTCTCAACCATTGAAACCAGGTACATAAACAATTATGAAACATGTTAATTTGAACCATTTCTTCTGAAGGAACTTTTAACCATAAAAATTCAACAGCATCTTTTTCTGAAAATATCAGACATAACTAATTTCTAGATTACCAAAGCTCTGTAAAGAACATGTAGTAGACAAGACAACCAGATGCAAAGTCTCTACTAATACTACAAAAGAGAAATGCTTCTGAATGGAGGGAAATAGGAGAATCTAATACAGAGAAATACATAATTGAAGTAGCTCTCTCCTGCTTGAGAGAGAGGAAGAGAAGGAGAAACATAAGACAGTAAAAAATTAGTATGGAAATTGGAGGTAACTTTTGCTTCATGTTTAACTTATAACTCAGAATGTTTGCAAAAGTGAAAGAAATGTTTTCCTTCCATTTGCTTCTTGAAATGACCTATACACCTTACTTTATTTTGTATAGTTAACAGTTAATAGGCTGGGATTCTATTTACACCTAATTCCTTCATATTCTTAACTTTAAAATTCTCTTCCTCCCAAATGCTTCCAGTCCCTTGTCTTCATGCCTCACTCTCCTTCCATATTTTTCTCACAAATACTTTCAGCTGCAGTTCATCATGCTGAACAAATATGATTAAGGTCCCAAATTTGCGTGCAAAAAATTCTTATTAAGAACTGTAGAAACCAAATCAGTTAAAATCAGCATATTTAGATTACTTGTTAATGTATATATATGATGAAATTGTGATGTCTGGATGAGATGACAAATGGTGATGTCTGCATGGCCATTCCCCACAATGATAAATCAATAGAACATATCAGTCATACTTCCAAATACTACCAAGAAAAGGAAAATTTTGACAGTTACATTGTGAAATTTGACAGTAACGGAGGTTCCAACACGACCTCTAAGCTTCTGCGCAGCACTTTCACTGTCAACACCATCGAGTCTTTCACCTGATATCACATGGTTGAAGTGTTCAGATTTAATTCTGTACCATAATACCAAAGTACATAAAATAAGAAAAAGACTGCTAGATTGGTCATCAGAGACACTCCAGAGGTATAAAACTGACTTTCCACAGACCCTTGCTATATATTTTAATAAGAGAGAAGGATCGACATCAAACAACTGAGATACAGCAGGTCAATATGCAGCAAAACTAAATACACCGGTATTATCTGCAAGTCCCATGAAACAAGAACATAAGCAAAGACTATCCATAAACCCCGCATTTTGTCCTTAAGAATCAGAGATTCTGCCTAAAAATATTTATAAGCAGAACACAGAATATGAGGTTATGTCCACTTAAATCCATATGACCTCAAAATTTCTTTCCTTAAATACTATTGTCATTATCTAATGCTGCACATAATGGTTTAAGTCCTATGTTGTCCAACAAATTACTGAGACAAAATAACAGATATCTTGTATGAGACCTTGATAAGGTTCCTTTTACTTTCACAATGATTGGATCATGATCAATGGTGCTTAATTGTATGTCATATATTGTTTACTTTAGTTCACTTGACTTGACAATTACGTCATACAGAATGGACTTCCTGAGGTTGAAACCTTAGCTGAAATCAAAATTGCAGAACTCCTTAGCATTCATCAATATAAGACTCAGAAATTTAAGACATATTTAAGAATCAGATGATCATGTAAACTCGCGTGCCTTGTTTACTCATGATCGGATTGTGATTATATGTTCTATAAATGCTATGTACTTTCTCTGGAAAATTAAATATTCTGTCCTTATACAAGTTGAGTTATTCAATTTGAGTATTTCCTTTACAAGTCTTTTCGCTGCGAGACCTACCGTGATAAAGACTGAAGAAAGTTGATGTCAGCCTCTAATAGAAAAGTAGATTTACAGAAGTAAATTACATTGATTAATGAAGTTAATAGAATGGATGTCATTAATTCTTTTGAAAAGCATTAGACTGGACTTGGCATTAAAATATGAAATGAACTGAAAGAAAGCAACAGGGTTACCATTCAACTAAATCTCCAGAACCAATCAGCTCATTATTCAAAAAGATATAACCGGTTGTATGAATTTATGATACGCATATCCACTACTTCCA
This sequence comes from Erythroxylum rotundifolium, assembly GCA_027563915.1. Classification (NCBI taxonomy): domain Eukaryota; kingdom Viridiplantae; phylum Streptophyta; class Magnoliopsida; order Malpighiales; family Erythroxylaceae; genus Erythroxylum; species Erythroxylum rotundifolium. The sequence goes on from JAOSBO010000007.1 coordinate 4,087,240, forward strand.
CAGTTAAGTGGTTCAAACTATTTGAACTGTAACACATTTCATGGCTGCATTCATCATCTCCTATCAAGGAGGTATTAGGTTCTCCTATCATAATAACCACTACAAGACAAGGAAAAAGAGATAAGGTGACGAGCAAATGCAATAATCTAAGGACCATTAGCAATTTTGGTTCCATGGACTATAACATCAATCAGCAAGTGCAGAGTAACCTAGGGATAAACATAAGTAGCAGTTCCATAGGTATGATCTACAGGTTCATGATTTCACCATGCTTGATCAAATTAGAATATCAATTCAAGAAAGAAAAATATGTCAAGCAAATGCTAATGATATACCATTAATCTCAACTAATTCATCTCCCTCATGTATGCCAGCACGAGCAGCAGGACTACCATCTAAACAAGACAAAACAACCTGGAGACAACAAAAATATCATTTGACTAACGTAATAACAACATAAATCTGTTCATCTTTGGCCATGAAACTGCCCTATATTAGGACATTAGAAGAGAAAAACAAGAACTTATAGCTATATGAATAAAGTAACTTCGTTAAAACTTTCTCCTCCAATAGTGCTCAAAATTTTTGTATTCATTTATGCTTTCTGATGTACCAAAAGAAAGAAATTAAGAAATGAAAAAAATAAAAACAAAACAAAAAGCAACGCAAGCCAAAGAGTCCATAACTTGGAGCTGTTGAAATTAACAAGTCAAAGGATTAATCTGTTTGTGGTGATTTTTGACCTAATTGGAATTACAAAAGCCTAAGAGATGGACGCACAATTCCACGAGCATGTTCAGTAATCAAAGCATGACTTGAATGAACAATGTAAGAAATTTAAGAAACCAAAGAAATCTTTTATTCATTTGACTAACCAAATGCCCTGTTTTCGGTTCCACATTTAAGAAAATGCCAACTCCTTGTAAATTCCCATCATTTCCAATTCTGAAACTTTGATATTCCTGTAAATTAAAGCCAATGTGTTAAAAATTGCACAATGATCACATTGAACTTCCAAGTAAATTACTCAAAAATAATATCATGTCCTGAAACCAAAAACATTCATTACAACCAAGAAATTGAAAATAAACCATGGTCGGTTAATTATTGCATCTTAAGCAGGCTTTTCTTTTCACGTATTAATAGTATTGATTCCTGGCCAGAGTAATATGCATTTGTTTGATTTTTTACCAACATCAAGAATACTTAAATCTAAAATAAACATGGTTATGGAAATACCTTAGGACTAATAATGCGAGTAAAGGGGTCCCCGAGAGTTGAAAGCATGCCGCTGACTTTTGTGTACGCTGCTTCAGCTGAATTTAAGGGAAACATTTCAACCATCGTTTGCTGCAACTTTAAATCCCAATCTGCAATGCAAAATTAAGGAACTCAAGAAAAAAGGAACAAGAAAAAGACAGACAACTAAGTCGCTCTAACAAGAAGATCAAGTACTGGTAGGCAAAGTACAAGACCATGTTATACGGAAAAAGTGAAAAGAAAAACATAATTTTATCTTCTTTTTTTCTTTCTAGGTATATCTATTACCGAGTTCTAGCTTACCAAAAGTTAAATGTTCAAAATAGCAAATTACCATGCAGTTGTAATACTATACTTAAATTTTATACCTATTTCTTTTCTATGCAAATGGTTAATCACTAAGGGGAACAAAGGTTAACTTAAAGGGAAGTAAATAAACCAGAAATGTGCAAGGAAGAACGTATACTAAACAAATACCTTGATGATTAAAGGTTGGGTCAATAAATGTTTCTCTAATCAAACCCCAAGCTTCAACAAGCGTTCTTTGAACTGTATTCACCTAACAAAGAAACCTTATACTCATTCAGAACAACTAATCAACCATTCACGAAACAAAATCACTAAAAGGAGAATCAATAAAAACTGTTCACCTCTCGAACGCGGGAAACCGGAAAAGCGACCGTTAGGGACTCCGCAAAGGCTGGAGAGTCGCAACAAACCGACGCCAGAGCAGCGGCAGTAGCTGCAAAACCGACAATCCCTTTACCGAGTGACTTGATAAAACGGTAGTGGTCTGGCTGTTCCTGAGACTCTGTTTTAGCCACCGAGGATACAGCGACAGACAAACTGGATTTATGTCTCGCATAAATTGTCGTGCGCAGTCTTGCGTCTGAAAATGGCAAGGGGAAGGGCGGTGACGAAGAGGGTTTGAAGGGCTTACTGGGAAAGATTGGGGAGACATCAAAAGTTGGAGACAGAGGCTCCATGTGCTGTGACCTGCGGGAGGATATGTAGTTCGAGAACGGCTCGGAAAACTAGTCCGACATGTACGTTAATATGAATTAACTATCGACTACAGAGTTATTAACGAAAGGGGTCCACAAGAATCTAAGTTTACGTGTGGTCATGGGATCTCTTGCGTAGCTGCTTTGGACTTGGCTGCTGTAAGAATCAATCAATCGAGTAGTGCTGCTACACGTGTTTGGAGTTTACCGAATCAACCTCTTACGTCCCTCCAAATGTTTACAAGGCAATCCTACCTGCAATTTCAATAATGAGATAGATAAATTAAGGTTGAATTACCAACGTGCCATTCCCTCGTTATACTAAAACCCCATATTTGAAGGGAGCAATGAACAACAATGCGGCGAAACGTTCTGAAATTGAAAAGGGCGTCTCAGATAATCTTGCTCCTCGCAGACATCCGGCCAAAAAAAGTTAGATTATGTAGTCAAGAAGAAGACCTTCCACCACGCGAAAAGTTGTCTTACAGTGTCGCAGTAGTAGGCGATCAAGTAATGGACGGCGAGGAGATGGTTCTGACTTGGCCATATGAGGAACTGATAGATATTGAGGAGGGCAATATAATTCCCAGCCACGGAGCATCTGGCTGAGGTGTTGAACTATCCCTTAATTTCAAGTCGAGATTGGATAAACAGTGGAAAAAAGCGATCATAGTGAAAATGATTGATAGACGAGTGGGTTATAAGATGCTTTGCTCTCATCTGAAAATCATGTGAAAAGTGCATAGTCCCATGAAAGTGGTTGATCTAGTCCATGACCTTTTCCTGAGGAATTTCATAGAAGACATAGACTTCCTCAATGCCTTAACAAATGAACCTTGGGTAATTCTCGATCATGCTCTGTTTGCTCAAAGCTGGACCCTCGAATTTCGAGCGTCACATGGCAAGCTTACATGAGTGGTGGTCTGGATCAGATTCCCAAAACTGTCTATTGCTAAATACTATCCAAAGATTGTCACAGCATTGGGTAATTTAGTCGGTAAGAAAGTTAGGATAGATGAAACCACTATGCTTACCCAGAGGGGAAATTTTGCCAGAATTGTTGTAGAAATAGACCTCGGGCTTCTGCTTTGATCGAAAGTGGAACTAGATGGGGAAGGCCTACGAGGGTTTGCCATATATTGTTTCCACTGCGGAATTATGGGTCACGAAGTTGGCACCTGCTCATCTTGAACAACCACCCAGACCAGCCAGCAACAACCATCGTAACACCTGACGACTGAAAATCCGATGATTGAGGGAGGATAAAACAACGATTTAAAAGAGCTGTTGAAGGAAAGGACAGGAGACGCACACGGACCATGGATGCAGGTCCAACGGAAACCTCCACATCCATTGCAAAGATCACAACTTCAGAACATAACATGCTACCCAAGAGATGTCCATTAAGGGAGAGGCTCTCAATTCTCAATGCTGACAGACTTTGCAGTATCGGGTGGTATTAATGAACAACTGCCAATGTCATTCTCAGCAGGTACTTCATCAGGGATATTTAAAAGGGCTTCGTCGGACTTTAACGAGGAGTTAGGCAGAAATAAGACTAATAGGCTGCAACATAATTCACATGGGTCAAAACTAACAACTAAGGCCGGGAATACGGGCAAATCAGTGGCCAAACAAGAGAAGGGAGTATTGACAGGTCTTCCTGCCAACCCCTTTAGAAAAAGGGCTGGATAATTGTATTAAAATCTGACCCTTGAATAGACCCATGGAGCACCATAAGGTAGTTCGACTCAGCTCCCACAATGATCTCCTAAGCGACAGTCAAGCGGTAAGGGAGCTAGTTGGGGGAGAGACAAACTACTTCATGGATGACATTATGGACCTTGAGGATCCTCAGCTTATAAGTAAAAACCGCCAAATCCTCCCACCATTTAAACCCTATGATCCTAGGGAAGAAGACACAAGGATGGAGGAAAACACTAAATAGGATGTAGCGGACAAAATGGTGCTGCAAACCCAGGGAGGCAATGTCGGAGAAGGTTTTGTCGAAACCCAGGAGCTTTCTCTGGTCTAGGAGAATGCTCTATTCCTCCGGTCTAGGAGAATGATCTATCTCACCTAGATTAATATTTATATCGATTCTCATTTGGAATAGCCAAGGGGCTGGAGGAGCTAAATTTCTCCCTATCCTGCGGAATTATATCAAAATCCATAAATCAAGGATGTTGGTGTTAGTCGAAACTTGAATCAGTGGCGGGAGAGCACAGGATGTTATTTTGTAAACTAGGTTTTGATCATACTTTTTGAGTCGAGGTTGACGGCTTTGCTGGCGACATTTGGCTCTTATGGAAGGTAGAAGTCGACGTCCCTATAGTGGTGGCGCACAGACAATTTATTCACATTAATGTCAGGTATGAATCCTCTAACTTTACTTTTACTGCTGTACATGCTAGTCAACAGGTTGCTACCCAAAAAATCTTATGGTCATATTTGCGATGGATTGGAAGCAAAGTTTCTAAACCTTGGATCATTGGAGGCAACTTTAATGCCAAATTGGCCGGCTATGATAAATAGGGAGGATCTCATGTTGGATTGGAAAAATTAAAAATGCACAATTTGGATGAAACGGTAGATTTTAAAACTTTTTAGAAATTAAAATTGCAGCGGAAACGACATAATCAAATCAACATGCATAGCCATACATGATACGGTATAAGGATAATAAACATAAGAACAAGGTGGTAGAAATTATATTA
>JAOSBO010000007.1:4105114-4130093 GCA_027563915.1 Erythroxylum rotundifolium
CTTTTGCTCAATCTCTTCGATTAAATTCTTATAGTGTTTATTTTCTTGGCACTCTTTCAGTCTACTTTGATTGATTTATGAGAAAGTAATTTTTACTAATTTCCTACTCTTATTTTAAGAATGGACAAGATTTTCTTTTGCACTTGTGTCTCTTGACTCTTATAAACTTTGCCGAATTTTACAAGGTCTAAGTGTGGGGGAATTACATTGAGCCCAAGTTTATTATATAAATTGGCGACATTTTCATGACTTTTACTACACTTCTTAGCTCCTATTTCTAGATTTTATACTTAATTTGACTCTTAAGTGTCCACCTTTATTTTATGTAGTTTAAGAGTAAAATTTGTTACAAATCAGTATTAATTGCACTAATTAATTTTATGAGAAGAATTGATACTGCAAACTACCATTTGTTTATTGTAGGAGACTTAAGAAGATGTAGAGTCAAGGAAAGGCTGAAGTCAAGGCAACAAGTGAACAGGTGCAACAGGAAGTTAGCCGTGACAAATGGGATGTGTCGCCGAGACGAAGTATGAAGAATTCCAAGCAGAACTTTTGGGAAAAGTTAGATGTGGCGAAAATTAATTCTATCGCCATGGCGAAAGAACCAACAATGTAACTAAACTTTTGGGAAAAGTTTGCCATAGTGAACCTTCGAATACCTGAACCATTTTTGGAAGTTTACCTCTGTACAACCCAATCCATAACCCATTTCTTTTAAAAACTACCATTTTTTAGGTTAAGAGGGAGCGGACACAGGGTGATAACAAGAGAACACTCTCACTTTCTGAACCTTCGGACACTCCATCATCCACTCTTCTCCATTTTACCCTCAACTCCTCTACCGATAGCTGTTACCATGGATGCTTCCAGCGGGTTCCTGAATGTGAATTCTCCTAGAGTAATGCTTGGCTAAGCACCTTTTTCCTCTTGAAAATGTAGCAATGGCTAGAGTTTAATGTGCTTCAAAGGGGAGTAGTTTATTCCATGTTCAGCTATATTGTTATGAACTCCTAGGTTTAGGATTTGTAATTTGTAGTTGAATATTCTTCATTAGAGTTTAGTCAAGTATTGCACATTCAATGTGTTATTGGGATTTGTTAATGTAGAACTTGGAACTTGAATATATGAAGTCTCACATATATCTATTTGTGATTTGGTTAATTCTCTTTTATCTGCCTAGTTTTATTTCATATTGAGATGATTCTAGATCCCAAAGTGACTTATTCCATTGACTTACCCATTGAACACACTAAGAGCATTCAACAAGGTTTTAAGAAATGGAGTTCATTGATTAAAACCTTGGACTTAAATAATTCTTTAAAGTTTACCATTTGAAACTTAGTGATTCCCTCCATAAAAAGTCGTTTTGAACTATGATAGCCAAAGCTTGTTTTTAAGAGGATACTATCATCATTTGATCATTGTTTTCATTTTATCCCTTTTCTGTTCTCGAAATCCAAAAATACTTTTAATTACATTTTCTTACAATTCGCTTATTTTTGTCTAAATTTCCAAAGATTTTAACCCCCTCTACCTTGGTAATTTTGTTTGCATATGATGACATATAGGCTAGCTTAGTTCCACTCATCAGGTTCTGATTAAGTGAAATGAACCAAGGTTGCATTCAATACTACAGTCCTTGGAATTAAAAATTTTTTATTTGACCTCTAAGGGTAAGAACAAAAGGGCTTGAATCACAGAGCTCTAAGTACATACTCAGAAGATATCACCTGATCAGGCAGATAATTGATAGAGGTGATGTGAAGATTAAGAGATTGCCCATAGATTAAATTATTACTGATCCTTTGACTAAACCACTTGCTTAAACAAAATTTGATTCTTGTGCCCTCGCCTATGGTATTAGATTCAAAGGCAATTGACTTTAGTACAGGTGGGAGATTGTTAGAGTGGTGCTCTAAAGGCAATCACCTTTAACACTTTTGTACTGACTTTATGTTAATTAATAAAGTGAAAGGAATTTTTCATTAAAATGATATTCTTTTATACATGAATTAATGAAGTCCATAATACAAAACATAACATGATGGAAATCATGATGAGATCATGATAATAAGATTCCTATAATGTGCAATTATGTTAGTATCTAAATAATCCATATTCATAGGATTAATAAGATAAGACATTATTAATCAAGACAAACTAGCACATTTTAAACTTCTTTATTTGATCAAGTAGTGGATATTATAAACTATAAGCATGAGATATTTGGAGTTAACATGTCGATGCTTACTATGGGTAGTAAGTACATTAGATGACCCGCTATGAGATTATCATACGGATGATCTATCGAATGTCAATGATTAATCTCATCATAGCAATGATGTAAATATCCTTGGACTTGAGGTACTCAAGGATATCTTGGGTACTAATCCTATGCTTTGACATCATTCCTTGTCATCTCAAGATGAGGTCACTCTTAGGTTAGCAATTGGTTATAACTATTGGTATTCAAAGGTAATTAGGTAGCCAATAGAAGATTAACCACTCATGATGGAAGGAGATGATACCCATGACCTCCTGTCAAGGTCATTACTTGGGAGTCCCTAGCTAGAGCAGTTATGTGTTATGAAGAGAGTCTTTAATGACACATAGACTAATGAGATCCTAAGGCAAGAACTAACATCACTTAGATTAGGTGTGATATAGTCGATCTAATGGGAGCTGACACATAGCCCATACTCCAAAAGTGGGGTATAGTATGGTGAAAGGACAAATTGCACGGTAATTGTTTATAGAAAGGTTGATAGGTTGGATAACTAACCATTGAAGAGTTTGTGTGTGAATCCACTTATATTCTGAAAAAATGACTTCATAAAATCATTCATGATTTTATTGAATTGAGAGTTAATTCAAGTGCCTTAAATAATTAGGAACCTAAGGGGTCACATGTATAAAAGATCATATGAAAAACATAGTATGTATAGCCAATTTTAAGTAGGCCACGATTGTGACTCATAGGCCATGATCGTGGCTGAAGGCGATCCCATTTTGTAAAAAGGCCACAATTGTGATAGAGGAATGAATTAGTGTATAAGTTAGTTCTTCACTTATATACATGAGGCTAAAACACTTGTTACACACATTAGGGAGTCGATAAAGGCTCTAGAAGAGCTCTAAAGAGAGTGAGAAGAGTTCTTGAGTTATCTTCATACAATTTGTGTAATTGTTGTATACATGCAAAATAGCCTTGTTCTATCTTTCATTTAAAGATCTACTTGAATTCATCAAGTTTAGTGTTCTAACATCCTTACACATTGTTTCATCATCCATCTTTGTGTGTTCTTGGGTGATCAAGGAAGGGTTTGGTATTTGCAACAACCCAAACAAGGAGAAGAAATAAGAAAGCAGGAGAAACAAAGGTAAAAATGTTTTACATTTCATATTGTTTACATATCCTTGCGTGCATGTATGATCTTGTGGTTTTGTGGTTATCATGGTGTTAGAATCTTGATTCTGACACTTTCGATACGTAAGTATGCATATGATGCATGGAAGAATGGCTAACCCTACATAAATGAAAAAGAATTTCGATACTATATGAATACAATGCTAGAAAAAGGATTGGAGAATATGTGAATGATCAATGTATAATTGATGATATTAAATATTCAAGTTACTTTGAGGTCTGAACCTAAGGGAAAACTAGACATATACAAGTTATAATGGTCTAAATGATCAAGACTTATGATTAAGGAAACATGCCCAGGAAAGTCATTGAGCATGCATTGAACATAATACATATACATATACATATTATTGAGTACTACTATGATTGAGCAATTTAGCAATGTGTTTAAATATGTGTATTGCATGATTTACATGAACAAGTCAGACACCAGTATCTAGACATTGCCAGTTCGTCGAGGCAACAACTATCTAAAGCTTACAGTGAGTTAACCTAAACATTTCTCACTAAAATTGATTATATCTGCTTAAATTTCAATTATTGGATTGATATTTATATAAATGTGATCATTATGGACATTGATGGTTCAAGGAGATTGATAATTGAGATTGCATTGGAAGTGTTTATAATTGAATGTCAATCTGAAAGAAAAACATGCACTTAACAAAAATTTTGAATGTCGAACTTAGATCCAATGAATATTTGAAAGTGACTATACATGATAAAAGAAAGTGACTAATTGCATATTTTCTGATTTAATGTATCACATTATTATGCATGATCAGAGGAGTTGTGACTGAACTTACTAGTAAAAAAGAGCTTAAAGCTCATAAATGCACATAAGGAGTCACAGGTTTAGTATATAAATTGAACCTAGTATGCCCAATAGCTACAGGACAGTTATTAATGAGCCCGATATCTAGAATGATACAGGATAGTTAAAAAGGAGCTCGATTATAACAAAGTAACAATGAAATTGAAGTCAGATCTACATTACATATACAAATTGATATGTATTATATGAATGTTTAAAATGAATTATTTGAATTATTATAAATTAGAAACACGAAATAGTGTACACAATTGTATTTGATGAAATACGATGATAAGTGAAGGGATGTTCATTATGTGATGATATGATTTGCTTATGAATTTGGAATGTGAAATGTCTTTGTGATTTGATATAAGTGAGCACATCGATGATGATTCACTCACTAAGTTTGAAAAACTCATCAAAATTGCAAATGTTGATTTCCAGGTACAAGGGTGACATAGTTCCTAAGGCAAACTAGTAAAAGTCTAGTTTTGTCAATTTTGGACTCAAAAATGGCTCAAAGGTTGGTCAACTGATACTGAGGAGTTTCGATATAATATTTTTGTATAGTTGCTCATTTCATGTAGAATGTTGTAAAAGAGTAGTAAACTCTTATATATATTTTTGATATTGTATATATGGATTTATAGTGAAATGCTACAATGTAACTTATGTTTTATAAATGAATGGGAACTTTTGATCCTTTGAATATTTGTTTTATATATGATGTCATATAAGTGAATGTGATTGCTTGAACATGCTGCTTTGATAGGGTATGTTCTTGAATGTCCTAAGGATGTTCGGGCATGCGCCCCTTGAAGGTGGTGTGTTAGAGCTTATACTATCTTTGCAATTTGTACAAAATCATAATTCATTTGTGTGTGCTAATGATATGCATGTGAATGAAATGCATTTCATGAATGATAAAATGGTTTGACTCATATGCAGTAATCTAAGGCTCTAACCATTAGTATGAAAAATAGGCTTCTATAATTTATATGTAAAACTTCTTCATTGTATTACTGGAAATATTATAATCGTCATCTTCCTCAACTTATCATGCATTATATTAACTGTAAATAATGAAAAAATTATAATTGCCATCTTTACGTATGTACATGAATTGTAAAAATAAAAATATCTCTATAACAATGTTTAATAATAATCAAGAATGAAACCTACTCGTGAATAATTCCTTTTTTCTATTATGCAATAAAAATTGGGTTAGTTACTAATAAAAGCCTAAATTTTTTTCAGTTTTTCAATTATAGCAAGAATTTTAAAAAGTAGCAATAAAATGCCCCAACTTTCAATTTTTTTCAATTATAGCCCAAACTTCAAAAAGTAGCAATAAAATGCTTAAACTTTCATTTTTTTTCAATTCTAGCCCTATGTTAGTGTTTCCATTAAGTTTGTTGACGTGACATGCCACCTATTCCATAAATCTTAACTATTAGTACATGTCAGCTAAATTAATACAAAAAATAAAGATTAACGAAATGACGTTATTGTTTAAAAATTACCTAAATCTGATTATGCAGGCACAATGACCTTACGCTTTGGTTTCATCTTTTCCTTTCATTATTCTCTTGACAACCTCACCCTCAATTTTCAAATTATACAACTCCAACACCTTCACACTAAGAGCATTAGGATGACAAACTAAAAATGAAGAGCTTATTGGTATAGTATGCTATAATGTGAGAGTAGTTTAGGCATTAGAAGAACAAATAGAAAATAAAATGCTAAGGGCATCGAAAGAATAAGAAATCACATCAGGCTAGAATTCACAAAAATTGAAAGTTTGAGCATTTTATTGTCCCTTTTTGAAGTTTGGGCTAGAATTGAAAAAATTGAAAGTTTGGGCATTTTATTGCTATTTTCTAAAATTTGAGATATAACTGACAATTTGACAAAAGTTTGGGATTTTCTTTGTAATTAACCCTAAAAATTTTTATTTAATGATGTTACATTTCTTTTCAAATTGCATTCCGTGTCGTCATTAATAATTCCCCTTATATAGGTAATGCCCAAACTAACATATATATTTCTAGGAAGATTGGAATTCTCAACTTTAACATTTTTAGAAGAATGTCATATGAATGATATAGATGAGTACTTACTATTAATTACTAGTTTGCGTACAAAGATCATCTAACAATTTGAATAGGATGATGATGCATTGTTGTTGTGTCAACCTAAAATCGTAAAATTAAGTTTGACCATTCCATTTTATAGTCAGTTTCAACTTTCCAATTGAAGAGATGAAAAAATAAAATATTTAATATCCAAAATATTAGATTTTGAGAAACAAAATTATTAGCTTTTAAAAATAAAAAAGAATTTTTAACTTTAATGCATTGAGACAATATGCTTCAATGATAATTATAGACTTTCCAAAATTGTTTCTAAAAATCAATTAAGAAGTTAAAATAAATAAACTTTATCATGTTTTGACTTATGAGATTTTATAAAAAGGTGAAAATCAAAATAAAATAGTAATTGCAAATAATCATGCTATGCAAAACCATGTGAACAACATTTAAATAATTGTGGACCCTTTGTTTTCGTTAAAATTGATTTTAGGCTATACTTTTATTTTTACTCTATGTTTCTTATATCTACTTATCTTTGTTTGTCCTTTGAATAAAACCTTGTATAATCCTCAACACACCATTGTTTCTTAAAAATGTTGATGAAAGATGCAACAATAACATTTATAACTTTAGTTACTTAACAAAGTAAACATGTACTATATATTAAAATTGTAGATAGAATTTCTATATCACATTCAATATGGTTGGGAAATGAAATTTGTTTAAGACCTTGAACCTTTGCAATTATAATCATTGAAGATTATAATTTTCAAAGTTATTATTATTTCAATTAAACAAGTTATATATGGTTTTAATTTACCTTTTATTAATATATCCTATTAAATTTTAGATTACAAAAGAAAATTATAAAAGTACTTTAAAATAAGACAATAGCAATTAATCCCATAGGTAAATGTGAATTTTTTCTTTTATTTGAACCTAAAAATATCAATACATTGTAATATTTCTATTTTTAGCACACACAAATAACCTTCCTTTAAGATTTGACAGTTTGGCTTTGTTTGTGTAGTACCACTCTTATCGCTAGGTAGATTAACATTAGTTAGGAATTTTATTACAAACAATTAATGTCAAGAATGGCAATCAATGACAATTAAACTTCTAATGTAAGGGATTATTTCATCCAGAAAGAGGCCTTAAGTAAGTTAGGGGTTTCTTTCATCCAAAAATAGGTCTTAAGCATAAGGAAGAATACAATACATTGAAAAGAAAGGACTGGAACATTTTTTACCTTATATTCACCAATACACAATCATTGCTTCATCACAATTGTAAGAAAATCCTGGTATGTACATCATTTACATGTGGTGTAGAAAAACAAAAAAATTTGTTCCGGGACTTTTCCAAATTCTAGGATTTATATGCTCATACAAGGAAATACCATTAAATTTTGGTGAAAATTCTCAACTCACATACATGTTCATAACACATATATATATAGGAATTCATGACATTTACACTTATTAGTCATTCATATAATAACCATGTACCTTGTGTGCAGTCCCCTTCATTCTTTGATCTTCAACTCGTTGGCTTGTCACAAACCTCAACGACCAAAATAGACTCTCTCTAACAGTATCCACGTAGAGATCAGAGAAACTAAACGAATCAAACTGTTTGATTTGAAAATGGCTAGAATAAAGACAAGAATGCTAGCTTTCTTCTTTGTTCTATGGAGAGAAAGAACATTAAAGCAAATGGAGAGCAAAAATGTGAAAAAATGGAGAGGAAGAAGATGAGAAAGATGAGAGAGTGAAGTAACTTCCTTAATAATTCCCACGATTTTCCTCCTTTTTGCTTTTGATTTTAGCATTTTTTGTCTTTTCTCCTTTAAGGACTACAAATTCTTAACCTCTCTTATCTTCCACGTTACACTTCTCTTTTATATATATATATATATATAATTATGTTAAGGTGGTCCTGTCATACTGGGAGAGGTCATATTGGGTCTTAGGTGTGGAAAAAACACCGAAGACTTATTTCATTAATATCAACGTTACGATCTCATCAGGACATATCCCAATCTCATCGGGATCCATTTACTTCTATTGCTTTCCATAAAATGGATCTCTATCCAAAACCATTTTACAAATCCTCCGAGTCACTCTTATGCGTGTGACCCATTAGGTTCCTAGTTATGTTGGCCATTTATATTAACACTTAATCCAAGCAAGTCATGAGCGGTGTCAAGCAACAAATCATGACCCCCAATTGACCAAAAAGTAAGTTGTTTGGTGAACAAACTAGTGCTCTTCATGTACCATCCCCTGAACCCACTCATAGATAATTATTGTGCAATTCGTCCGATCATTGTGCTGTACCCCACTCTGTTATGAGCACCAACAATATGTCAACTCTCACTAGACTGACTACATCAAATCTAGCCCAAGTGATATCAGTTCTCATCTTAGGACTCATTACTCTATATGGTAATGAAGATATTCTTTATGACATATGTACTCTAGCCAGAGATTTCCAGATAATGACCTCGATAAGAGGCCATAGGTATCATCTTTTACTATCACAGAAGTGGCGAATCCTCTATTGACTACTCAATTACCTTCGAATACCTCAAGTTGTACCTAATCACCACCCTATGAGCGTCTTCTGTAAGGCAACAAGGATCGGAGTCAAAGCACAGAATTATTATCCAAGATATCTTTGAGTTCCTCAAGTCTAACAATACTTACACCATTACTATGATTAGATTATCATTGACATTAGAATAGGACATCCTTATGATGATCTCATGGTAGGTCATCCAATGTACTTACTACCTTTAGTAAGCATCCACATCTCAACTCTAAACATCTCATGTTTATAGTTTCTGAGATCCACTGCTCGATCAAATCAAGAAGTTTGACATGTGCTAGTCTATCCCGATTAACGATGTCAAGTCTCATTAATCTTATGACTAGGAATAATTTAGATACTGATATAATTGCAAATGATAGGAATTTTAGTAGTATGACCACATCATAATTTTCTTCATATTATGTCTTATAACATATACTTCATTAATTATTTTATAGATCAATATCAATTCATAAATAATGAACACCAAATTAAAGAAGTATGCTTTTATTTTTGAAAATAAAGTATGTACACAACTTTGTATAAAACTTACTAAAAGCGATTTCCTTCAAGGCACTACTCTAACAATTCTCCCATTCGACTTAAAGCTAATCACCTTGATATCTAATACCATAGGTGAGTACATGAGAATCGAGTCTATTATGTGACAATGGCTTCACCAATGGATTAGCAATATTCTACTCGGTGAGAATTCTCTCCACCTGTACATCACCTCGATTGATGATCTCCCTGATCAGATGATATTTGTGGAGTACACGCTTGGACAGTTGATAAGACCTTGGTTTGTTTGCCTATGCAATAGCCCTATTGTTTTCACAATACAACTGTATGGGCCCATCACTGTTAGGAACCACATGAAGTTTAGTAATGAAATTCTTGATCCAAACTACTTCCTTTGCTGCTTCTGAAGCTGCAATATACTTTACCTCGGTTATTGAACCAATAGTCGTCTCTTGTTTGGAACTCTTCCAATTGACTGCCTCGTCATTTAGTGTGACTATATAACCTGATTGGGATTTGGAATCATCCTTATTAGATTGAAAAGTGGCATCTATATGCCCACTCACTTTTAGATTTCCATCTCCATATATGAAGAAAACATCCTTAGTTCTTTGTAAGTACTTGAGGATGTTATTGATAGCCACCTAATGACTCTCACCAATATCCGATTAGTATTTGCTCATAACACTTAGAGCATATGATGCATCAGGTCTTGTAAATAGCATAGCATATATGATAGATCCTATTGCAGATGAATGTGGGATCATATTCATGTACGTCCTCTCATCTTGTGTCTTAAGGCATATAAATTTCAAGAGTATTATCCTACGAGTCATGAGAAGATGCCCTCTTTTGGACTACTTCATGCTAAATCTCTTTAGCATCTTGTCTATGTATGTTGATTGTGAGAGATCAAGTAACCTTTTTCATATATCTCTATAGACCTTTATTCTAAGGATAAAAGTTGTTTCATCGAAATCTTTCGTGGCATATTTTTTGGATAACTAAATCTTCACTGATTGTAGCATAAAGACATCGTTTCCTAGTAATAATAATTTATCTACATATAGCATAAGGAATACAATTACACTCCTACTAACCTTCTTATTATAGATATGGTTCATCTGAATTTTGTGAGGAACCAAACTCTTTGATTATTTCATCAAAGCGGATATTTCAACTCCTGGATGCTTGTTTCAATCTATAGATGGATTTCTAAAGTTTGCATACCTTTTAGCCATTATAGGAGATAAAGCCCTCTGGTTGTGCCATATACAAATCCTTGGCTAGATTTCCATTAAGGAAAGTTATCTTCACATCTATTTTCCATATCTTTTAATCATAATAAGCGACAACGGCTAGGGTATCCTAATGGATTTAAGCGTTGCTATTGGGCTGAAGGTCTCGTCATAGTCGATTCCTTGTCTTTAAAGGAAAACTTTGGCCATAAGCCTTGTTTTATAGGTAATAAAGGAATAAAACCTATAGGGTGTAAATCAGTTTTCCTTTTGAAAACCCATTTACACCTTGTGGGTGTTATTCCTTCAGGTGTCTAAACGAAAGTCTATACTTAGTTTTCATACATGGAATCCATTTTTGATTTCATAGCATTAAGCCATTTGTCAAATTCTGAAGTCTTCAGAACTTCTTCATAGGAAGTAGGCTTATTATCTTCTATGAGCAATACGTCATTCTGACTAATCATGACAAATCCATATCTCTCGAGAACAATGCTTATCATAACTGACCTGTGCACTTACTGTGTTGAAGGAGTTTAAACTATTACTTCATATGTATGAATCATAGTCTCAGGTTCAGGCAGTTAATCCATAACTGTTTAAGCATCTTGAACTTCTTCAAGTTCAACTTTGCTCCCACTCTCTTCTTTTAAAAGAAACTCTTTCTCTAAAAAGCCAACATACTTTGAAACAAACACTTTTTATTCCTCAATAATGTAAAATTGATATCCCATTATTTCTTTAGGATATCCTACGAACAAACACTTGTTAGACTTCGCATCAAGTTCGTCTAACTGTATTCGCTTCACATAAGCAGGACAGCCCTAACCTTTCAAATGAGAAAGATAAGGTTTCTTTATTAGTCCACATCTCATATGGAGTAACATCAAATACCTTTGATGGAATTCTATTTAGCAAATAAACTGCTATCTCGAGCACATACCATTAAAAGGATTTTAGTAATTTACCATCCATACCATGTCTAACAAAGTTTGGTTTCTCCTTTCAGCCACATCATTGTGTTGTGCTATGTAAGGTGGAGTCCATTGAGATAAAATCCCATTATCTCTGAGATAATCTAAAAATTCTTAGTTTAAGTATCTCCTACCTTAATCAGATCGTAGTGTCATAATACCTTTCCTAAGTTGGTTTTCTACTTCATTTATGAATTGATTAAACTTTTCAAGTGCATCATTTTTGTATCACATCAGATACAGATACCCATATTTAGAATAGTCATTGATAAAGACAATGAAGTGAAGAAAACCACTTCTGGCATGGACGAACATCAGATCACATACATCTAAATTTATTGGGTCCAATACTCCAGTCGCTTGTTCACCCTTTCTCGTAAAGGGTAACTTAGTCATCTTACCTAATAAACAAGATTTGCACATGTCATATGATTCATAATCAAATGAACCTAAACTACCACTCTTATGGGGCTTAGCTATACGTCTCTGATTTATATGGCCAAGGAAACAATGCCATAGGTAAGTTGATTTTAAATTATATCGTTTATTTTTTTCTGTCATTGACATTCATAATTGGATGCAACATATCTAATATGTAAATTCCATTGCATAATGTACCAGTACCATAAAGAATTCCATTCAAACTATTAGAACAACCATTTATATTGAAATTCAAATGGAAACTAGCTTTATTTTAACAAGAAATAGATAATATGTACTTTGTTAAAATAAGTGCAAAATAACAATCATATAGTTTAAGTACAAGATCACTAGGGAGTGACAAAAAATAAGTGCCTATGGCTAGTGTAGCAACTCTTGCACCATTTCCTATGTGCAGGTCCAATTCTTCCTTCATGAGATGTCTATTGTCCCCTAGCCCTGTATATCATTACATATGTGTGAGCCATAATCAGTATCTAATACCTATATTTAATGATCAGAAATAGTATTAACGTCAATGACAAACATACCTGAAGGCGCTGGGGCATCTGATGCCTGCTTCTTCTTCAAAGACTCCAGATAGACTTTACAGTTTCGCTTCCAATGGCTAGTCTTGTCACAGTAGAAGCAAGTTCCTTTGAACATAGTCTCTTTAAGTTTCTTTTTGGCTGCACTTCCTTTTGGTTTCTTGGACTTTTTATTCTTTAGGCTTTTGTTTCTTAAACTAGAAGAAGAAGAGTCCACCAGTATCACTAGCTTGCTATCCTTCTTGATAGCTTGCTCTACTGTCTTAAAAAAATTGATCAACTCAGGGATTGTCGTGGAGATTTAGTTGATCCGATAGTTTAACACAAACTGTGAGTAACTATCAGACAATCCAACTGGAATTAAGTCAACGCTTAATTCATACTCTATAAGAAAATCCAAGGTGGCCAACCTCTCAATATAACCATTCATCTTAAGTGCATACTGCACTGTAGATGTCCCCGGAGTCATCTTAGTTGTGAAGAGCAGCCTTGAGATCTCGAGCCTTTCAGATCGAGCTTGTTCATGAAAAAGCTCTCTAAGATGAAACACTATGGTATTAACATCCATAGACTCATACTGCTTCTGCAGCTCTAGTGACATAAAAGCCTAATATAATGCAAGTAACCATGCCACTATCTTTAAGATGTTTACAAGTTCCTTATTAGAAGCACTGCTAGCAGAAGGATCAGCAAGTGGAATGTCTATAACATAGCCTAGCTCTTCAGATCTGAGAATGATTCTCAGCTTTCTCAGCCAATCAACAAAATTAGTTCTAGTCAATTTATTAGAATCCATAAGCAAGCACAAATTCACAATGGAAGACATCTTCAATCAACCTAAATATAAGTAAAGAAAGAATGTTAGAATATAAATACATGTATAATTATAAGGACTTACATAACATGTATATAACTCCCATTAGTTTCAAAAAATTCATAGCCCTTATTATGAATCCAAGAAAAATTATAACAAAGTGTCCTAGAGGGTTGATATTGTTTGCCCAAGGTTACACATTCTAAGTTTTACTATTTATAACCTTGGTAATTACCATAAGCGTATGAGTCGTTCGCGTAGTAGCTAAGGTGTCGATCCCACAAGGAAGAGAAATAGTCCTAAAACCTAAGGTCATCCTAAACTACAATAATCTCAACAATAACTAATACAGAAATTAAAACAATCAATAATCAAATATGAGAAATTAAAGTGCCATAAGAGTAAAAAAAATAGCAATCCACACAACGATATGAAAATAAACCTAGAAAATAACCAAGGGAGAGAAAGGGGATTTTAATTTGAAATTAATAGAAACCTAACCAATTATACCAATATTGAATTAATGGGTATAGACGATCTTAGAGTGAATTACTCTCTCTCAAGTTATAATTCTTAACCCTAATTGATAATCTCTAATTCAAATAATGGGAATTACGATCTCTTGATGTGCAATTAGACCAAAACCTAAATTAATTCTAAATTGTCTACTAACCTACCAGGAGACTGTGCTCGATCTCTCATTACACGACTCTACCAATTTGATCCAATTCTTTGACTATTGATTTACCTAACTCTTATTAGCCCAAATCAATGATTTTCACCTAACTCACCCTCTTAGTTTGCTATTGAATTATGAAGAACAAAATTGAAATCACAATCAAGTTAATAAAACACACAACCAATTGAATTTCTTTAATCTCAATAATTAATATCCAAAGGTGAGTGTAAACTTGACTCAACATTCAACACATCCAATCTCAACACTTATTTCAATTCTATACATAAATAAAAGTGAAATATATGGAAATACTGTCAGGAACAGAATCTCGAGAACAACAATGGCAAGAAACTACCTATTTTGGGAAGTTTTTCACGTCTAGCTCGTCTCTGTATCTCTCTTCCTTTGTCTACTTCTTTGATCTCTTGATTTCTCTCTAGGTTTTCTCTCGGGATTGACAAAATCTCACTTTTTTCCAAAAAATTCTTGGCTTTACAAAGATTGTTGGTGGCTGCCATGTATTGTTCTACTTATTCTGTGGAAACTTGAGGTCAAACTCGGGTCTAAACGGTCCAAAAAATCACTTAAAATTTGAGTTTTCGTGTAGCCCAAAGTAGAGGATTATTGTGGCCCTGCAAGTCACAATCATGGCCAGCACTTGAGCCTCTCTGACATAATCGTGGCCTAATGTGCGCGATCATATCCTGACTTGGCACTTTCTGTGATGATCGTGGCCTAAAATGTACAATCGTGGCTTGGTTGCTTCTGGCTCTTCCTTTTCGGTCACAATCGTGGCCAATGTGCATGATCATGGCCCATGCTTCTTAGTTCTAAACTCTTCAAATCTTCACCATTCTTCCCTGTTTACCCTGAAACACTAACATACAAATTAAGGTATAGCAAAAAATACAAATTAAGCTTAAAGATTCAAACTAACCCATAAAACACTTAAACACACAAACTAACATATTTAAACTCATAAACACACATTCAAAACTTAATTTAATAGTAAATACTTAACAAATTGCACCTAAAACATCATGCACAACACAAATATCAACATCCCCACACTTAAATGTTTGCTTGTCCTCAAGCAAACAAAACAACAAACACATCATAACATAAAACACTCAATGAAATAATGAGGCGATGACTCTAATATTCATGAAATAAAATTAATCTTGGACACCACTCAATGCAATAATGAGGCAATGACTCTAATCTTCATGAACTAAAATTAATTTTGGGCACAATCATTCAATTTATGTTAGTTCAATAGCATGAAAAAATGTGTCTAGAAACTTTGAACTAAATATACAACTAAATCAAGACCTAAGTGTCAACTTATTTACCATTTTCAATTGTACACACACATTAATAATTTTTAGTCCCTCAGACTTTGTAACTATTCCTAAGTATAGTCCATGAAAATTCAAGCTCATCTTAAGTCCGGTAGGTTTTCATTTAAGCAAACGTTTTTAATTATTAAAATTCGAACTTAGTCTTTTACTTGGAGGAAAACATTTGTGATGAATGTCGATCTGGTTACTCAACTAATTCATTTATTAAACAACTTGGTTGAAATGTCATTATAGCCTTTACGCAAACGCACACATTTTTTATGCATGTCGATCCAGGTACTTAGCTTTTATCACATTTTCAGTTGGCTACTAGCTCTATTCATAACCAACATATTTTTTCTTTTTTTCAAATTTATTGCCTACCTTGTTGCTCTTAGCTATTCATTTTCATAAAAAATACTAGTCAAGCTACTTAAGCTAAAAGACCTCAAATTATGAATGAATGTGACAATCTAAAGGGTGCTAAATTTACACTAAGTCTTAATTAGGTTGTATATTTATTGAAAGGTATAACTAATTTTGTAGGTTAATGATCATTCACAACCTAGTAGACTATGTCCAAAATTAAAAGAATTTCACTCAATCTAAACCATTGTCACATTCAATCACCTCACATAATGCAACTTAACACTATCATACCATATGTAAAATCTAATACAAAAGAAAAACATAGAATCCCTCCCCATAATTGAACAACACATTGTCCTTAATCTAAGAAGGTTACATAAACATATCAGGGGGAATAATATATAAAACATATGGAAAACATAAGAAGAAAATATTAACAAAAATGGAAACAAAAGGGTTAGAGCATGAAACCGCCTATGGTGATGGAGGTGGTGATGGATGCTGTTGAGACCAGATCTACTTGACATCTATAGTGCATCTCTATCTTATAAGTGATTCAAGAGAGCAAAAGATTTAGCAATCAAAACCATTCCAAATCATTAAAATTTTATTTTAAGAATTTAAAGCAACCTAACTACTATTATACTAATTTTTGGTTATTAGCTTAACCTTGTATTATAAGTTGTTTGCTTCCACCTGCTTCATTCAACATCAATTTTGTAGCCTATGAGTAAGTTACAAATTGCAAAATAATCAAAAGGATAATGTGGATAACATTATGGAAATCCACTAAGCTTAATAAGGTCCTTTCTTCGGATAAACTATCAACATAACAGGGAATAACAAAACTCCTTGAATCTATCATTGAATCCAATAGTTTTTCTTGTACGAAGGTAAGTTACTCTCTTTCATCCTTAATTATGTTCATCTCTTCTACTTCTTCTACTTCACGAATAGAGATTTCCAAAACTTCTTCACACTTGATGTCTATCATCATCTGCTCTTCATCCTTTTATTCTTCAGAAGATTCGAACACATTAATTATTCTGAATGAGTTACTAACCCTCAGATTTTTAAATACATCATTCATGTGGAATGTCTTTTCTTCATCATCAATCCAAAAGATGGGGTTCATTTTATGAACATCTAACTAAGATTTTTCGATGTTTAAGCATGGTGCACTAAGATCTGACAGATAGTATTAGGGGTTTCCATCCTTTTCTTCATCCTCTTTTTTGATTTTTTGGTCCCTTATAAGGTAGGGTTCAACATGGTTTCTCATTGGTTCTTCTAGCTCTACCCTATTCCTAAGAGTGATAGCCTAATATTTCTCTCGTTGATGTAATTCCATATTTCTCAAAGAGCTTTCCACACTTCTCTTACAAATTTCACAGGAAAGCTATCTTACTTGAATCTCCGGGTTATAAACAGAAGCAGCGTGATTTTGCATTACTAAATCAATTTTCTCTTCTAATCTCTTATGGTTCCCTTGCATATTTGTAAACTTATCCATGATTTTGTCTACCTTGGACTCCCATGAACTAAATTCAATGTATTGAACTTCAACTAGGTCTTAACGTCCTAAATGAGTCCCTAGGTTGTTGAACCAATAGAATTCAGGCTAGTTTTGCCACCCTAAAGTGTACGTATTCCAATAAGGGTTGTTATTTCCCTAACCATACTGTAACTCATTGTACTTCATAAAATATCCTTGCTCCCTATAATATCTATCTCCCATTATTATTCGTTTTATCTCATCTTGGCACTCAACTCTTTAGATGTCTCTCTCTCACTCTAAAATGTCCTGATATGTCCCTACTTTACACCCTAAACTCCTTCTATAAATTTTTTTTATAGCTTAAAACAAAACGATGACAAAAACCCTTAGACTAAAGAACCAAAATTTGCCTTCCTTGGTAACAGCACCAAAAACTTGTTCGCTCAAAGTTACACGAGCTGAGTTTTACTATTTATAACCTGGGTAATTATTGCCAGTGCATGGGCTATTTGCGTAGTACCTAAGGTGTCGATCCCACAAGGAGGGACTAGTCCTAAAACCTAAACTACAATAATCTCGACAAATAACTAATGCAGAAATTAAAACAATCAATAATCAAAGTTTGCCTTCCCTCTTGCTTTTATATGGGATTTTCTTGGTTCCCTTCAAACAAACCAATTTTCATTCAAACCAATGTTCAAATAGAAAACCCATAAAACTTCAATAATCAAAACAACGAATTTGAGCTTAACCTACCTGTAGTTTATCTAAACTAGCAAAACTAAATCCTAGTTTAGAAATTGATGAATATCAAATTGGTTTTCTCTTATTTCTCGCTTTATTTCTAACCCAAACTCATTTCTCTAATCCCTTTTCTACCCAAGCAAGAAGAAAAGATGATGGTGATTACCTAAAACAAGTTGATTTCTCTTCTCTCTTCTTCTTTCTCCTTCTCTATGACTTTCTTCTTCTTTCCTGGCTTCTTCACATTTTCTTCTTATTCTTTCTTTCTTCCCCGCATTTTTCTCTCTTTTTTCTCATTTCAAGACTAATTTTGTCTTGTCTTCCCAATTTCGCCCTTCTCCATTTAATGTAACGCCTATTAGCCCTTTCATCTATTCAACACCATAGTTTGCCTATTATACTTTAGCCTAATTCTAACACTTCTATTCCATCATTCTAGTTCTTACTCATGCTTGCTAAATCACGGACAAATTTCTAAAAATAAACAACTAATTAAATAAATAATTAAAAAATTTAAAAAATTTGGAGCCCAACATGATGTCATATATCATAGACTTGATTGATTTGCTTATAGGTCAATATCAATTCATAAATAATGAACTCCAACTTAATCAAATATGCCTTTCCTTATTATTGAAAATAAAGTATGTACACAACTTTATACAAAACACACTAAAAGTGATTGCGTTTAGGGCATTAATCTAATAACAATGACAAAACTTCCACATCTAAATCGATTCTTTAGTAATTATAAGGCAAAATCAGATAATCTTTTACAATAATAGTATTACAATTATAATGGTATATTTTAATTTATAGACTAAAAAATAGATATAGAAAATTAATGGATGCCAAAAGAGGATAGTTTCATAAGTATATAATCTATTTCCTTCTTTAGCATCTTAATAATTCCATGACTTTTTCACAATACAAAATGTTTGTGAGACAAGTTTTGGATTGAAAACTAAAGCAGGCAAGATTCAATTAAACAGTACATTTCAAAACTTTTTTGAAATAAACATCGCGGCGGAAATAACTTAACCAAATCAACATGTTTCAGCTATGCATGATATGATATAAGGAAAATAATTTATATAAGAACAAGGCGGTAGAAATATACCAACTCCTTGCTACAGGTTTGACTCCGAACTTTTGTATCCTCTCATTGTTGTTGTATCCCAACTAATCTGATTTACCACTTGTTTTTCTTGGACAACTTGGTTAACAAGATCCATTGGTGGGAAAGGAAAAGAAATATTTTTGAAGAGATTTTTCTTAGAAGAAAGAAGCTAAAATGTGACTCTTCTCATTCAAGTTTTGGCCATGCATGCATGAGAGGAGAGAGTGAGTTAAAAAAACAAAATGCAAGAATACTTCTTCCTCTCTTTGTCAATTTCTGTTATCATGAAAAAAAGATGTGATGTGCATCCAATGCATCAATTCATTCTCTAATCAATCATAAAGAAGCCAATAAATGAAACTCTTCTCATTTGTTTAAGATGGCTATATGAAAAGACCAATATCCTAAATAAGAACTTCCCATTTTTGGTTATGGATGAAAGAAGGAAGAGAGAATACATCAAATGCACCTCTTCCTTTCTTTAATAAAATGAATGCTAAAGGATTACATTACATGCCATCATTAAAAGACAACCATTAAACCATTTAATGATAAATTCATTACTCCATTTAATGATTATAAAGCATGATAAAAACCATCTTTAATTTGGCAATTCAATGCTAAATGTGCAGTTGGACATTTAGGTATAAAAACACGAAATATGCCCTCCTTCTTTCTTTAATAACTTTGTTTAATTAATCTAATTAATCAAATCAAACTAAAGTCAAGCCCAATATTAAATGTTCATTTGGGCTTCCAATTAAAGTAAGCCTAACATTTAATCATGAGTTTTAAAACCTCTATTTATATTTATTACTTTGCTTGATAACCTTCCTAGAAGCCAAATGGGGAATCTAATTGGACTTTTATAATTCAAGCTCTAATAAGCCCAGAATTAATTTAATCTTATTAGAATTAATTCCAACTTATTAACCAAATGTCATTCCACTAAAGACAATTGGTTGAACTCTTGAATTACTAAATATTATAAGAATACATGTTTCAAATAAGATGTCCAATTGCAAACTTTATTATGAGTCATATTATAGCCATCCACTCAATAAAAGGTAAAATTACTGTTTTGCCCTTTGGTTAGTTTTTCCTTCAAGATCTCCCATTTTACTCTATATGGTGATTAACACACAAGATCTCATCTTCGTGATAAGATTTGATGGGTAGCTAGTTCATCAAATTACTAACCAGTTTAATCACCAAACTATGTAAAAATATCTAAAATTGATGATATTACTGTAAACTCTCTATTTGAGTAAATGTTCCCTAATAAATGCTTCAATTAATAACTCCAACATGTAAACACTAGATTGATACGTTGTACAAATCCATTTTGATCATATCAAGAATTATAATGAAATACATATGAGTTCACCGCTCATCAAGATTGTAGTTCGTAATAACAGAATGTTGTTGTCTAAGTTTTAAGATTAAAGTAACATCCCACTTTATTCTTTAAAACATACTTGATTCTAGATTCATTTAATAGTGCTATTATTGATAATCAAATACTATTATGATATGAAACTCATCATTCCCTTGAAGTAAACTTTTTTACTTGCACAGAGATAAATCGCAATACTATAGTCTAAACCATTCTCAAGTGACCAACTTGATTATTCAAATGTGAATCAACTTATTTAGATTCTAGTAATATACATATTTCCCATACATGTCCTCATATATGTATATTACTTACAAAAGAAACTTGATACCTTATGACTAGATATATATAATGCTCATACAAATAAAACCAAACTCATTTATTTTATTAATAATAAATATTTTCATTACAAAAGTAACTGGAAGAAAACTAAGCTATATATAAATACATTTGCTTTCTAGGGCACTATATTTATATAACTCCAACAATCTCCCATTTATTTTAAAGCAAGTTTGCCATATCCCAAATTTCAAAAAAAAAAAAGTTTGACATATTCCACATTCCCATCCTTGCTTTATGACCTTTAAAACTCTTTTGAGACAGTGTCTTCGTAAATGGATCAGTAAGGTTTTGCTCTGTGGTAATCTTTACCTTATTCACCTCACCACGTTGTATTACCTCTTTTATGAGATGATAATTTCTCTTCATATGTTTGGAAGATTTGTGATTCCGAGGTTCTTTAGAATTAGCCACTGCCCCACTATTATCACAGTAAAGTGTAGTGGCCTTTTCTGCCTCAGGAACTTCCTCCAAATCATTTAGGAACTTGCAGAGCTAGACTACTTCTTTTGTTGCTTCACAAGTAGCAACATACTCAGCCTCCACAGTCGAATCAGCAACACAAGATTCCTTGATACTCCTCCAGTCTATGGCTCCACCTTCTAAAAGAAATACAGAACCAGAAGTTGATTTCCTTGAATCAACAACTGATTGGAAATCAAAATTTGTATATCCTATCGGAATAAGGTTACTTCCAGAGTAAACAAACATTAAGTTCTTCGTCCTACAAAGATACTTTAGTATGCACTTAACTGTAGTCTAATGTTCCAAAAGAATTTGGATGGACTTAAGCATAGCAATTGGAGGAAAAATCTCCTCGTAGTCTATACCCTATTTTTTAAGACAACCCTTAGCTACCAATCTAGCTTTAAAAGTCTCTACCTCTCCATTTGATCCTCTTTTCCTTTTATAGATCTATTTGCACATCTAGTGGAATATCTATAAGGATCCATACTTCATGGGTGTACATGGAATCTATTTCTGATTCCATTGCGTTCGGCCATTTTTCTATATCAACATCATTAATAACATGTGTATAAGTAACGAGATCTATTTCTTCTTGGTTTGAGATAGCAATTATGCTTTCTCCTACATCTAGATACCTATATGGTTTTCTAACAACCATCCCACTACATTTAGGTATGACTTGATGTTCAAGATGCTTTTCTGATTCAACTCTTGAATACATTTTGACATCTTGCTCTACTATATCCAAATCAACTCTTGGTTTTGATGAAACAAGTAAATCTTTTACTATTACTTCACTTCTTCTTTTTTGATTTCTCACAAATTCTTCCTCGAGGAAGGTTGCATTTGTTGACATAAATACCTTCCTGTCCTAACGACTGTAAAAATAGTACCATTGTATACTCTTAGGATATCCTACAAACAAACATACTTCTGACCTTAGTTCCATCTTTGTGGATTGAGGCCTTAGAATATGGGTTGGGCAGCCTCAAGTCCTCAAGTGACTCAATGAAGGCACTCGTCCAGTTCATAATTCCCTAGGTGTTTTAGGCAATGATTTTGATGGAGAAAAATTAAGAAGATCAGTTGCCGTTTGTATGGCATATCCCCAGAACGATTTTGGAAGGCTAGCGTAGGGCATCATTGATCTTACCAATTCCAATAGAGTTCTATTCCTCCACTCATCTACACCATTCTGTTGAGGTTTTCTAGGAGTTGACAAGTTGGAAACAATTCCATTTTCAATTTGGAATTGTTGGAACTCTCCAGATAGCTACTCACCACATCAATTCGATCAAAGATGTTTTAATGGCTTGTCTAGCTGCTTCTTAGCTGCAGCTTTGAGTTCTTTAAACCTTTCAAAGGACTCACTCTTTTTATGTTAGACTCAGTTTCCAGAGCCCAACGTTCAGAGACATACATGAGCACATTACCTTGTAAGGTGCTTTTGATAGAATCTCATTAGCCAATATCTCTTATTTATATATCAAACTAAGTACATTTCAATCTCCATTCAAGCCTAAATATATCAGAGAAAAGCATTGGTGAGTCAACAATTTGCATATGTACATGCTTTGAGACAATTAGCATAAATTTCACTATGGGTGTCGGATTATGGTCATTCAAGCACAGTTTCAAAGAGTAATTCATGTTCTACAACTTCTATGAAGACCCATAAGAGAGATTCTTGCTATTTAGAGAGTCAAATTTTGCGCATTTTTTAAATTGTCTCGAGAAGGTCCGCTTAGCGGACATACGTCCCTTCAAACGGACATGGACTAGCTTGGGACACTAAGACACCCGAGAAGGTCTACTTAGTGGACATAAAGTCCGTTTAGTGGACAGTTATAGTTCAAATTTCATATTTCCCACTCCTCCAAGTTACGTATGACCCATCTTGTGCATGTCTATCATTCCTAACTCATTTTACTCATCTTTTTCACCTTGCATTTCGACTCAATATCATTAACAAGCAATTCATCATCCATGTTTGGTCATCATTCCAAAAACACAATCATTCAACTTATATACATATTCATCATAAATTTCTACATATGTTTAACCCCGATTATCATCTTCATTTTATTTCTAACTTATCAGACTACTTTTTCCCATTTCAAGGCCCTATAGTACTTATGACACTACTTCTTCCCATTTCAAGACACCTCCTTACTTTTATTCTATTAGATCAAAATGGAAAAGCTATAAAATGTCCTGCATACACCCTATGTAGCATCACTAACTTATAACAGTCATAACTTTCAATTCCGATCTTGAAAATTTACAAACTATATATCATTGGAAAGCTAAAAGGATGAACTATAATTTCCAGAAGACAACTTTGTCTAAATCAGCCTAGATCAGTACAATTTTTCCCCTGAAGTTAAAATACAAATTTCTTCCCCTATGAAAAACTTGAAATTTGCAATGTACAACTTGGAAAGTCATAAGCATATCCATTCAACTACCAACTTTACTGCATTAAACTCCATAATCTCTACTCATTTGACTTATCCCTTACAACTATTTCTCATCATTCACCTTTCCTTTTCCAATAATATCTCACTTATATTTATATATATATATCAACAATTCATGTTCAAAGTTCATCAACTCAATTGGATAACTTTTCCAATTACATCTAATTTTAACTCACATCATCCATACATAATCCATAATTCATGAACAACCAAAATAGAAGTTTACAAAACTTTAATGGCATTCCAAGCCACATTACATCATCGATATCCAAAATTCAAAATACAAAAGATACCAAACTCAGTAATTCTCGAAATGCATCTAAAGTCTTGCTTTTATAAAATCTAACTTAATATACAGAAACATTGCAAAAATAGAGTGATGCCTTGACTCTTGGTTACTCGATCTCATTTTCTTCATCTAAAGATGGGATAAAAAGGGAGTGAGCTTCAAAGCTCGTAGGTAACAAGTTTATAACGAATAACAAGCAAAGCCATTTAAAATGTTCATTGTCATAGAAAATTCTTATTGAATCATAAAACACGTGGTTCTTCAATTTTCAACCAAATTCACAATAAAACAAATCATGTATGCATCAATCTTGTCAACATATCATGAACACATAAACAATCAGAATGGTTTGGGTAAGTCCATGAACATGACAAACTACACACCCCATAATGGTCCTGTGTAGTCATAAACTTGAGGGAGTCCATGTAGGAGCTCCACGACACTAGCGGGCAGGCAGGAGATGTCTTTAACTTGGTCAATGTGCACGCGACATTCTTGAATGGATTACACCAAACCCACATAACATGTAATTCATGAATTGTAAACCAATTTCCCAAATGGCATTTTCAAAACATGTCTTTCATAGACATGAAATATTTCATATGCACTTCCATCATCTTTTTCACAATTAATCAACCAAATTCAATTATCAAGCATATTGCAATTTCTCAAATCATTCAAGAGCAACAAATGCCACAATTATAAAGCAATGAAAAATCATTTTATTTTTTGACTAAAAAGAAAACATAATGGCTCATTATCCAATTATAAACATGAAACCTACCTTGAATTTCCTTGCTTAAAAC
>JAOSBO010000007.1:4155140-4171556 GCA_027563915.1 Erythroxylum rotundifolium
GAGTATGGTAAAAAAAAGTTATGTGTTTGTTTTCCCACTTAATAGTTAAAGATGCACAGTCATGACGTAAACTCGATCGAGATTAGAAATGCATAATATGAGTGAATAAGTATGCTTACATGTTTAGAATGATTAACTTGGGTTTCTATGGAAAGGAAATTAGCTTATTGTGACAAATGAATGACATATTTTAATTGGTAAGAATTTTAGCCTTTTTGAACTATTAAACACAAAATTCAAGTATTCTTTGTTGAGAGTCTTATTTCATGATTAAGAAACTCTAGAACTTGCTTAGAAATACTATATGAGATCTCATAATCTTATACAATTGTTGAAATGATGAAGGCAATTAGGATGTACCCCTTTTGTTTAAAAAGCCACCATAATGTTAAACTTAGTGAGTCATTTTGAGCTTAACATGAAACTTTTTCTTTCTTTAAACCTGAAATATGAGCCTTAACCTTAATTATTCATCCTCTTTGTTGCACCTACCATAAGGCAATTTAAGCATTTGAAATAGTATTCCTGGGTTTAGGAAGTAATTGCTTAAATAAGTGTGGGGTGTCATAGCATATAGTTAGCTATTGCATTAGGAATGGGTATGGATGTAGTAATTACCTCTCCTTTATATTTTTATATCTTATTTTCATTCTTAATTGTTATTATGTTTATTTATTTTAGTATGAACTAAATTGGGCTAGATATAAAGGGGAGGGACACTATAACCTATTATTTAAATTGATTTTTTAACTTAATAAAAGAGAAAAAGTTCTATTATCAATAATTCATAAGTACTTATTATGTTTGAATAAAATATGCTAGCATTTTTATCTAACTTCAGATTTTATATATAGGGATTGAGAAATCATATGTTTGAATAAATAATGATATGAATAAAACAAGTTGTATGAAATCTTAGAGATAAGTCATATAAATCTTCTAGGTTAGAGTCAAATCTATCATAGGAATTTACACAATGATTTAATAAATTCATAGTAGTTTTAAATAAAAGGAGATATTGGTCAATAAACTTAAGGATGAGGTGTATGTCTTAATAAAGAATATAGTTATAGGATTTTCTATCAGTCTAAGAGATTAGTTATTAATTGAATTATGATAAATCCACTATAGAAAGGTTTTAGAGTGATTCTTTATCTCAATCTTAAGTATCAATTGATTAGTTCATTATTATCTAATGGTTTAGTTTGTTACCTTAGATTAGTAAATTTAGTTCCTTAAGTTTTTAATTTTAATTAGATCATTATGTTATTAGATTAGATAATAGAAAGATGTTTGGTATTAGTACTTATAATCATTGTGGAATCAACATATATATTCACTAGAATGTACTTTAAGAACAATAGGTGCATTTGCGTAATTAACTTCAGTATTATTTTGATTAGATACATAGTATATCAAGCTTTTGGAAAATTTTTATGGATTGGGATATTAGTAAAACTTTATTTTTATTATTCTAAATCTTTTTCTTATCTTTTTAAATTATTTTTAGAACTTTCTTTCCTAATGTTGCATTTTTATCTAAATTCTAGTATTTTGGTATTTTAATTTATGAGTAGAAATAGTCTCAAACAACTAATTAAGCTATATTTAAAGACTGAATGTGCTTTTCTTTGGAATTGAAGGGAGAAAAATATAAGAATTCAAAGGCAACTACAAGTTTTGAGATTACAACTACAAAACACAATGGTAGAACATGAATAACAACACACTATGAGGGAATGTGCTAAAACATTGCTTAGGGGGATAAAATCTAAAATTTCTAATTTAAAAGTGGAGGCAAAAATTTGAGATTAAGACCAATGTGATCCAAATGGCATAATAACTTGTACAGTTTTTTTGGTCTACTAGATGAGGATCAAAATGAGTATAATGCAAATTTTTTTGGAGATTTACAATACTTTTATAATTAATAGAGCTTTAGAGGTTGAAATTTGATTGATTTAGTTCCTACTTTACATTAAGGTACATAGAAAAATCACGGTCGAAGTCCTTACCTTCTAGATCTATTACCATTAAAATGAGTCTTGCTAAAAAAATTGAGCTAGATATTTCCCTTCAAAATGAACGGAAAACCTCAATAATGATATCTTTCCTTTATAGCAATTCGATATTAAGATTCTGTATTTAGGAAATATAGGAAGGAAAAATTTTCATAGTGGAATGAGATCCCATCAAAGGAATTAATTGATCAATCTTCAGATGGGACTATCTAATTTAAAGTTGTTAAGATATGATGATTTACTAGTGAGGGAAATCAAGGAAGAATTCTAAATCAAGAGGTATCTGTAATGTCAATGTAGCGACAACTTTAGAAGTGAAGTTTGATTCTTAAAAGTTATTAACAATATTTGTTTGGCGTCTCAACCATCTTAAATGATAATATGTGAAATTTTTGGTGGCGGACATCCTAGTTATGATTTCAAGCATCTTATGATGTCAAACAAGGTTCATTTTAAAGAAATCCATTATAAATTTTTCTAGAATAATCAAGGCAATAAATTCAAATGTTGTTACCCATATTTCAAAAATAAAGAAGCCATATCTTAAAGAGCTCATTAAAAAAATCATTATCATATTTAAGGCTAGTTTCCAAAGCACCATGCACCTCTTCAAAACTAATAAGCCTTAATTTATAACCTGAAAATCAAATTGGAAAGTTTGCTAAGTTTTCCCTAAATTTGTCTCTAAAAAGTAGCTAGATACTTTTCTTAGTAACACTAACCCCAACCCTAAGAAGTAAGTAAATGCAGTGACTTTGAGGAGTTGAAAAGAGCTAAAAGTTGATGAGAAGATGGATATTATACAAGAAAAGAAAGATAAGGAAAAATAAAAAGAGAAAGAGAAAAGGAGGATCCAAAAAAGGTAATGGTCAAACTGTACCAAATAAAAGTTTTGTACTCGAATATGCTTGAAAAAGACAAGAGGAAAATAATTATGGTAAGCTTTCAAATCCTCTTAAACAATTACATTTTGTTGAAACTCTTTTGAAGATGCCAAATAATGCTAAGTACTTGAAGGTTCTCCTTTCTAACAAGAAAAGGCTTGAGAAATGTTAGATGGTGACATTAACTGATGAATGGTTCAGCATCTTGTAAAATATACAACCTAAAAAAATCTAAAATTTATGGAGTTTTACTATCCCTGTAATATTAGTAGTTTTTTTAATCAAAAAAGCATTACCATATTTAATATTTGGTATTAATTTGACTCCAAATGAAATTTTTAAGAGCTTAGGATTGGGTAAACCTAAAATAATTATAATGTGCATGCAATGAGTAGAAAGGTCAATTAAACATCATAAGGGAATTATAAAAGATATTTTGGTTAAGGTTGAAAATTTTATTTTTCTATTTTTTAGTTTTAAATATTAAGGATATTGTAGATGTTCCCTTGATTTTAGGAATACCTTTCCTAGTTATTGCTAAAGCTATGATATATATGCTTGATAGGAAATTATTCCTAAGAGTAGGGATATGGAAGTAGCTTTTAAGATATCTCAAGATATAAGAAACCCATTTGATAGATATAATACTTGTTTCTTTATAAAAGTTATTGATCTTGAAGTTTCACAAGTTATACAGGAAGTAATCATAAAAGGTCAACAGGGGACTTGTAGTATGAAAGGAGAACGATGGGAGATGCATAGTATTATTCTAATATAGCATATGGAACATCATTTGAGGATATGCCAGAGTGAAGAGCTCAAGAAAAAAATTAGACTAAAGGACATATAAATAAATACTTGTTAAGAGGTAACCCATTGATTAAGTATTTTTATAAAAATTTATTAGTTTTTAAGATCCTTAGTATTATTTCAAGTATATTTTTTAATGATATTGGTTTTGTTACGTGTTTTCTAAGTGAAAAGTAGTTTTAAAGTCATGGAATTGAGTATATTTTGATGATCTTTCATTATTGGATTTGGATTATCTTAACTACGATAAATTTTGGTTAAGTTTTATAGGACATATCGGCAACACAATATTTGATGTGTTTAATAAAAATAATAAATAAAATGCAAAATGTAGAACAATACTAGAGAAATCACACAGGAAACTACATATATTGTTCTTATTAATATAACCTAAGTGAGTTGAGTGTGACTACTATTACTAACTTTTTTCTATTATCCATCCTAAAAAAAATGGGTGATTTATTGAAAATAAATAAGAAAAATTCTAAAGAACCAAATTATAGTAATAATTAAGATTAGAACACTACTATTACTAACTTTTTTCTGTTATCCATCCTAAAAAAAATGGGTGATTTATTGAAAATAAATAAGAAAAAATTCTAAAGAACCAAATTATAGTAATAATTAAGATTAGAACAACCAATAAATAAACTAGATCTAGATAAGATTTTCTATAGAAATTTTCTATGCTTTTACTTTATTTTGATTTAATAATCAATACTAGTTGTTTATATTGAAATGAATTTCTAGGTTAAATTTATGTTCTCTCTTAAGCAATATAATCCCTATTCCTAATTTGGATTAATCAAAATCTCTTATCAGTTACAACACGTAAAGAATGCATTAATTTGATTTGTGAATTTTTGTGATAGATTTCACCGTAAAAACATCATGTAGTTCTCTCTTGTTGAACCCCTTTTAACCCTATAATACTCTAAACATAAACATCATCTCTTAATCTTAATTTATGAATCTGACTATTGAATCTTGAACTCTCATTCCTTTAATTCAATTCAATATAAAATTATAAAAATATCACAAGAAAACTACAAATTTCATTAAATCAAAGAATAAGTTTAAAAATCAAACCTAAGTTCCATCCTACATAGATCTATATATTAATTAGTTCATGATAAAACAAGGAAAAATCATAACAAGGAAGAATAAAAGATAAAGAAATCATCATTATAGATCTTAAATTTTTAAGTTCTTTCTAGATGTTGATTGCTTTCCTATTCTTCTCTCAAGATTATCTTTCCTCTTAATCTTTAGCTATTTAGTTTTGCACCTAATGAATTCTTTTTCATTAAAAATTAATCTATCGAGAAGCTCCCTTTATTTTATAGTCATATTTTATTTAATAATACAACCCTTATTTTTATGTCAAACATGATCTTAATATATGGACATACTGAGCTATATGTTTGTTCAGCTATCTTTTCAGAATGTTTACATAAAAATCAACGCCAACACAAGGATAAATATTCGCTTATAACACCACTATGTTAATGAATATATGCTAAAAATGGGGGTATATTACATGAAAATGGAGAAGTAGATCCATACTTTGAACATAGACTAAACATGAGGGCATGTCAGTATTATGTTCCCTAAGTAAAAATTCATTGAGAAACCAAATGGGTTATTGGGGAACACTATTAATAATATGTTGTCATTTTTTAATTATATTCTAATTCCTTTCTTCAAATCTTACAAAGTTGCTCCAAATTGAATCAAATATTCTATATATTCATTCCTTTTCCTTTTAAGAGGATAAAATAAGACCATAAATATGAATAATTTTAAATACCAATTCTTGTGAAAATAACTAAAATACAAGCATAATGCTATCAAAATCATGATAAGAATGGAGTTTACTTAGTAAATGTCAAATTCTTCCTCATTTAACAATTTTTTAATCCTTAATCAAGTAAATTTCATTATCCTAACTCAAACAGAAGGTAATTCTAGAAAAGCATTAAACCAATCAAATCTAGTGATCAAGGTTCTCTACCACTCATTCAATTACAAAAGTCATGAACTTGTTAGCCAACTAGCTACTTGTATTAATTCTTAAACCAATTTAATTCGCCACACAATTCTTCAATTTTAAGCTCAATTGAAAAAATCCAAATCCATGTATAGAACGAACATACATGACAAAAGTGTTTCAATTGGAAAACATATTTATAATCCTTGTTAAAATAAAACAAAGCATCAAGTTTAAACAATACAAGAGAATTTAGAAAATTATGTAAAAAAGTCACCTAGACTTTTTATTTGAGGATAAACACCTTTATTAACATAAAACAAAGTGTCAAATTTAAATAGCACAAGAGAATTTAGAAAATTGTTTGAAAATTCAGATAAACTTTTTACTTGAGAATAAAAACATTTTTATGAATACCCCTATTGACTCAACTAGATCATTGTTTTGAATGGCCACTAGCACCACTTTGTAACATCTACCAATTTATCAGTATGAGTCCTAGCATTTTATTGGTATAAGTCCAACAGAGTGAAATTATTTAAGGCTCAATTGCTCAATTTTTTTCATTATTTTTATTTTTTCATAGGATAGTGAAAATGCTTGAAAGAATTCACATTTACTCAATATATATACAATTTATACAAAAGTATCGTGATGTAATTCAAATATTCATTCTTTAAATTCTTGAAGCAAATTGAATCCAACTTTGGTATCAAAACTTATAAATAATGGAACACTTGAAATTATAAAGGTAATTAAATTCATAGTGAATTATCTCAATTGATATACTTTCAAATTTAAAAAAATTCCAAAAAATGATCCCTCTTAAGAAATCATAATGAAATTGAAAAGTGTGGGTGTAAAGAGATATAATAAGTCTCTCCCCTACACTTAGTTGTATAAAGTCCATAATGTACAAAACATGCAAAGACATTATAAGTAAACAAATAAAGGGAGAGAAATAGGGTAAAAGACTGGTACTTCCCTAATATAATATAAGAGACATATCAAAGTCTTATTGAATCTATTCTAAAATAATTTTTCATAAAAATGCTTTTTAACATAATTGTGATTTTTTAAAAATAAAAAATAAATAAATTACATGAAAGATAAAAGTAAAAAATGTAAGCCCTAGATAGGGTAATCTAGTGGTGGTACATATGCAACTATCACCCATAGTCTAATGACATCTACCATTAAAATCATGTCAATCAAGTACCCTAGGGATGAATATATGGTAGTTACCTCCATCGCTACCTAATCCTTTATAAATTGTTATAACATAGTAACTATAGGCTTGATCCCTCCTTGCTTTATAGGGACTATAGGATCGTCAATTTCCTCCTCATTCTTTTGCTCTACTAATTTTGACTCTTATTAAGGAACTATCTACTACTTAAGCATTAATAGTGTAAACTTTTGTTATACAAGCTCAAATGGTCATACTAGTGGTGAAGAATCTCAATACTGAAGTGTTAAGGTAACTGGTGGAGGTGTTGATGCGTAACTTAGATATTAGGTGGTGTTAGTGGTGGCAAAGTTTTTACTGCATCGTTTGAACCCTAAGGTAGTGTCAATACTATGGCCTAGTCCTTACTACCTAGCATGGCATCCTTATGTTTAGGCATCCTCCATTACTTAGGATGGTATGTCAATAAGTATAAAATGTTTCCCTATGCATCAAACCAATGCTCTACCATCGTCATCTCCTATAGGATATCTATGGTTAGAAGAATGAGAATGGATGCAACTATCAACTTCTGCTCATAATTAAACACTCCCATTCTCCTCGCAAACTCTAGGATTACTGAACCAATACCAAAGTTATACCAATGTAAGTTAACTCAAATATGTTGAACAAATGCATGAAATAAATTCATCCACACATAATGATGCATGTAATGAAGAAAAAGAGGCTCAATAGGTCACCATTGCTATACCATCATATCGACCATAAAAAGAGTGAATAAGGGGTTTATGGACATATCACATTAATGGGAAGCAAAAATCATATTCCTTGGAAATTGTGAGTGAATAAAGTTGCACCAAAGCCATATTATTCCAATAATTCTTGGCATAGACCTCTGGGTTGTCCTATCCAAGCTATATTATACTATAATGCAATGTATAGGCATGCACCTCGAAATAGAGTCTTGTATAAACAATAAACTATTTGAAACTTAAGTAATGTAGCATTTCTCTAAGCCAAAAAAGATCACCAAATCATCATCCTAAAAGGTCTTATTATTGTTCACCTAAAACATTCACATAAACTCCAAAGTAAGCTCCCGATAGAAAAATTGCTAGAAATTAAAGAAATATTTCTATCCATCAAATTCTATGGACATCTATACCCAATTTCTAAGTCGATCTCACTAAATACTCCTTAATCACTATATTATAGCCACTTAAACTTCTTTATGCACATCGAATAATATTGTTTTAGATGAAGCTCAATTGTAAGGTGTAAGATTAAATGTTCTAGTTACTATATAGGTGGTATCGATGGTGGAACATCCTGTGCATGCTTCTATTACT
Source organism: Erythroxylum rotundifolium (assembly GCA_027563915.1). Taxonomy (NCBI): domain Eukaryota; kingdom Viridiplantae; phylum Streptophyta; class Magnoliopsida; order Malpighiales; family Erythroxylaceae; genus Erythroxylum; species Erythroxylum rotundifolium. The sequence goes on from JAOSBO010000007.1 coordinate 4,163,384, forward strand.
ACTTAATTTTAAGGGCAAACACCTATAAGGTAAAGGTGCCAACTCTCAGTTTCTTACAATAGGGTTACTTCGTCCCCCTCCTTCTATATGCTATCAGTATTACTCCTAAAGTCATTATCAAATAACTTAACAATTAATGAATCAACTCTTAATGAATAAGATGCAAAGATAGACACCACACACATACAAACACACACACGCACACACACATACACAAACATATAAGTTTTAAATTATGACAAAACAAGAATGGAATTATTTAAATGCCTTCTTACGAAATCATTAATGAAACATATGCTACCCTATTATCCTTATATTTTTCAGGAAAAAGTTCAAATAATTTTACTTAGCTAATATGAGGGAATATTCCTAAACTAGTTTCAAATACCTAGAAACTAAAATGAACATGGGATATACATAATGACGTATTGGTCTAGTGTCCAAATTTGCTACTTATAACTTCTTCATACATTAAAGACATGGGGTGGACATTCTATAGTGTTCTTTTATGTAAGAAAAACACAGTTCCATGTTTAGGTTATATTCAAGTTTTTTGCTATCGATTCTTAAGAGCAGATTGATACAGGTTGGAAAGGGAGTAGACATGAGGGCATATTGACAAATACAATAGGTAAATGAGGGTGTGTTACAACCATATTAACCTGTAAACTTAACAAATTACATTACACTAATATTGATCATTCATCTATGAGAAGTTAGTTCAGAATTTAAAAAATGAATTGCAAATCACAATTTTAACAATGAGCAATATATAAGCTATTAGTTAAAAGAACCTAATCCTTAAAAAATTTTCAAATCAAAACAGAAACAAATATAAACATTAGGTTGCCTCCAAAATTTTCTTAATAATTGGTTTAGCTGCACTTCTTACTTAAATTTTACCCTAGTGGTTCCTTTCTTATAGGGTGGATGCTACCGTTTTAACGTCTAGCAACCACCTTAAGTTTATCTTTGAGTTTTATATGCTTCTTTAGGATTGGTTTATCTTTCTCTTTTGTATTTTCTTGCATGAAACATGTCTCTATGATATCTTTTGTGATTGTTGCCCTAGCAATACAAGAAATTTTATTGTTAGTCTGAATAAAATAATGCAATTAATATAAATATCAACAATAGAACTTATAGTTTCATATCTCTTAAATTCTATTCTTCATTCCCACCCTTTAAGATCAACTTCCCATCATATACATCTATCAAAACCTTAAATGCACTTGGAAAGGTTTATCCTAAGAATAAGAGCATAATTATATCTTCCTCCATGCCTAAAATCATAAAGGCTACTACAAATATAAACTTACCAACCATATAAAACACATCCTCTACTATACCCCAAAGATATTTGATTGATTTATTATTAAATTTTAGGCACATATTAGTTAGGTTATGGTCACCCATTCCTAATTTTAAACAACAATAAGGGATAAAATCAACTTAAGCTCCAAAATCTATTGATGCTTTAGTGATAGATAAACCACTAATTTTACAAGGTATAGTAAAAATCTATAGATCTTTTGTCCTCTTACATAACTTATTTAAGAGAATGTGAAACAAGACTTCACGTAGAAGCATTGTTAAAAATTCTTTGAGATTCTCTATATTCAAAAGGAGGTCTTTATACTGCAACACCTACAATAAAGCTATATCCAAAGTTAAATTCCTATACAATTATATGATTAGCTATAAAAAGTTACCAAATTAGGCTTCCTTTTGATCCTTCTCCAACTTGCTTAGGTATGGAACTGGTGGTTTATATTCTCTGATAACTTACTTCATCACCTTTTAAACTCCTTCTTCCACCTTTTCTTTTTTCTCCATCTCTTGCTTCTCTTCCACAATACCTTCTCTCCTTCTCCTCTTCTTCAACTATTTACTCTCCCATTCTCTCTATGATGATTGAGTTCACTTGTTCTCTTGCGTTAGGCTCAATATTTTTTTTGAAAATACGTTAGGCTTAATATCACTAGGTAAAGAACCTTGTTACCTTTCAAAAATAAGTTTGGTAAGCTATCCAATTTGCACTTCTAAGTTTTGGATAGAGGTTTGCTAATTTTAAGGCATTAGTCATGATTGGGATCTCCCCTACTATAGATTTCATAACTTATTACTGGCATCGATTTAGCTACCAGATTAACGTTATCAATCTTCCTATTTAAAGCCTCCAACTTTACTTCCAATGTTGTAACTATGTCAACATTATGGATCCCACTTGTTCTTATCTTTGGTCTTATGATGCCCCACTAAAATCGTTTCATAGTAACATTCTTTATGCTCTTATTTAATTCCTTATAGGTGCTAAAGATCATCATCCTTACTGAATATGCATCTATCAAGTACTTGACAAATAGCTAAACCTACTATGAAATGTTTGTATCTACATACCGAAAATAAGACTGTGGTATGTCCAATTCCTTAACAATCCCTACTAACTTTCCCAAGTACCGTATAGAGTCTTTCCGTCTAATTTTTAGAAGGATAAAAACTCATTCCTAAGCTCTATTGTACATAAAGTAGGAAAGTATTTGACTAAGAATTTCTCAACTAGCCCATTTTATGTAATCATAGATTATAAAGGTAGTGACTTTAACTTTGATGTCGTGTATTCCCTTGATGTGAAAAAGAACACACTCAATTTGATGGTATCTTCCAACACTCCATTTAATTTAAAGGTGTAACAAATTTATAGAAAGTTATCATTATGGGCATTAAGACCTTCGTCTGGCAGTCCATCAAAATGTACCAACTATTGGATCTCTTAGAATAATTATGTTTTATCTGAAAAATTTTCCCTTTAAACATTGGCCTAGCAATGTTGGATTCTGTCCCAACTAATAAGGTTCAAGCAAAATCACCCTTTATACAATTTTCATATCCTATTATATGTGCAAACTGCATTTGAACATTTATACTTTCCTCTGTTATCTTCCTATAATGTCCATTTAGTTTTTAAATTGGGCTAAAGTTATGTCCCAAGACTAATTGTAGTCATGTACTAAAGAATATATACCTATAATGCAACTAAAACTACAAGATCAAGAAAATTTGTTTTAAATTAAAAAAAATTAAATAAATAAAAAGGTGATTGGACTATTAAATATTAAGCCTTCCTAATATCATAGTCTTAAATATGGGTGCCAAAAATTAATGTGATTTATACAAATTGAAAAATTAAAGTTAAACATACGTAATAGTCCTAAAGAAATCATGCAGGTAAGTGCAATTATCTTTTTCTTTTATATTATAGCCTAAGTTAGCTGAGGTCAATCATGTAAAGACCTTAAGTACTGGTAAAGACTCTCTCTCTATTATCTAACTTAAATAAATGAGTGAATAATTGAAAAGAAATAAAAATACAATTCTAAAGCACTAAATTAGGACAACGATCAAGATTAAAACAACCAAAAAATAAATTAGAATTAGACAAAATTTGCGTAGAAATTTTCTATGCTTTGATGTTACAAGAATTTAATATCAATACTAGCTCCTTAAACTCATATTAATATATAAATATATTTTCTCTCAAGCAATATAGTCTACATTACTAAATTGAATTGATCAAATCTCATTCTGATTAAAACAACCTTCAAATACATTAATTTAATTCAAGAACTCTTAGGATATGTTTCATTCTGAGCTAGAAAGATCATGTATTCTCTCTTAGGTAATCTATTTATCCCTTAATACTAATGTTATGATATAAACATACACTTGATCTCTCGATCTGAATGTAAGAATCAAATTATTAAATCTTGAACTCTTCTTTCTTTTGATTCAAACCAATATAAAAATGTGAACAAATCACAAGAAAATACAAATTTCATTAAATTAGAAAAAAGTTCTTATAGTACTTGAATCTTTAAGTTCTTATTGAATTTTAATGGCTTTCTTATTCTTTTCGTAACATTGTCTTTCCTCTTGTCCTATAGCTACTTGATTTTTCTTCTAATAAACTCTTTTTCTTCAAAAACTAATCTCCTTAAAAACTCCTTTTTTTAATCACCTCTAATTTAATAACGTGAAACTACTAACAGAGCCCAAACATAGCCTAAAAATGGAACTATGTTGGGCTTTATTTTGTCTCAGTTATCCTTATGGAAATTTTTACATAAAATCATGTATATAAGGATAAACACAAGTTTGTGTCACCAACATGTTGGTGAATATAGACTAAACACAAAGGCATATCATATGCACTTGGAGAAATAAAATGCACATACTTTGAATCCAACCTAAAAATGGTAGCATATTGATGTAGTGTTCCCTATTAAAGATCCCTTTAAGAAATAGCGACAGGTATATTGGAACAAAAAAAGTCATATGTTACTGTTTTGTTTTTAACTTAATGTATGTATAACTCGTACTTAGATTATCATAATGCAAATCAAAAATCCATTCCCCAAAATAATGATGCAAATTAAGCTCAACTTTGTCATGAAAACTCATGGCTACTTGCCTTAACACTTCAAATTACGAATACAAATAAATATATAGTGCATTATCTTAATCATTATACTGTTAAAGTTAAAAAATATTTCCAAAATACATATTAAGAAATTTGTAATGAAATTGAGAAAAATGGGTATCTAAGTCCCTTAAGTTCCTTTATCATACTTAAGTTGTACATTGTCTACAGTGTACATATAACAACAAAAATAAATAGATAGAGGGGGAAAAAAATAGAAGAACTAGTACTTCCCTGTCATAACATAAGAGAATGTTGCAAATCTTGTTGAATTCCTTAACAAGTAACTTTTCACTAAAATGTTTTCCTTCATAGTCATGATACTTGATAAAAGAAGAAAAATATTTAAAGAATACATGATAAATAGTGAATGTATTTGTCTTGAGATAATGGATCTAATAGAGGTATCTATAGGGATTATTGCCTATTAAGTCCATCATATCATCTACTAATATAAGATCTACTAAATTATCTACGAGGACTCTATAGCAATTGGCTCAGCCTCTCTGTGATCCTTTGACATTATGCCTACTGGTGCCATCTCTCTTAAAGGCTCTATTGAATTTGCTTACATTAATATCTTGATTTTGGTTACAAATTCTTATGCTTTTAATCTAAATTTGAGTCAATTGAGTGAAAATGTTCGTGAACATTACATGAAGGTTAAAGGGAATGTTTTGTGAATTTTTCATGAGAAATTAAAGGTAACGTAAATTTTTGCGTTAAAAAAGTGGTGATTAAGGCGTCACTACTGTGATTAAGCTTGTCATGGTGATGAAAAAAGTGTTACCATCGTGAAACTTTTTCACAACTGTGACAAGCTTAGTTATAATGATGACCAGCCCTCATAGGGGTGATAAATATAGTCACCCATGTGACTACTCCTTTGCACTTCCTTTGAGTCTGACACGTGCATGTTTTGACAACGCAACAACCCTAAACCTAAACTCATGTTAAAAATAGAAAAAGGAATGGAGTTGAACCGAGAGGGTAGGGGAAAAATTGAGACACATTGGGACTTATTCTAGAACAGAAAACAAAGAGAAAAATAACAAGAGATGAAGGAAACAAAACAGAGTGACAATTGAGAAGAGAAAAAGAAGAAGAATAGTGGAGAGGTAGAAGCAGCATCAGAAGTAAAGTATCTGGGTTAGAACTAAGTAGAAGCAAAAGGCGAGTGTCAATACAGGAAGCTTAAGAGTGGCAGGAGATCACTGTAACTCCCTCATTAGAACACTTGTTACTTATTTTTTTTCATTTTCTCTATTGTTTTACTGAACTTACCCCTCTGTTAGTTGATAGACTCATACTCTGTTATCTTTTGATAGTTCATTTCGGTTATTCAGTTGGTTTATTGCTTTAATACTTCTCTTGTACTGATAAAGATGAGATTGAAGTATATGACAATGATTAGTCCATTTATTCCATATTAGGCTGATCTATTTTTCTTGAGGATTTTTCATGAAAGTATCAACGGGTTATAGGGATGAGGTTAAAGGTACACTTGACCCTGGAGCAAGTATAAACCTTATACCTCACTTTATTTATAAGAAATTGGATCTAAGACAGTTAAGACCTACTAATATATGCTTTTAGCTGATAGGTCAGTTCTTTATCTAAAAGGAGTAATGGAAGATGTGTAAGTGAAAACTGGCAGATTGATTGCCTTTGTAGACTTTATGGTCTTAAACATGGGGGAGGTTAAAGAGTAAGAAAAGGAGCACACCATATTCCTAAAGAGGCCTTTGGCGACTACCAATAACTTGATTGATGTGAAGAACAGGAAACTGAGTATGACTGTTTTGGGATAAACAGTAGAATATTCAATTTTTAATATTAAACACATTCCTAATACTACTGTTTATGAAGAATGTTATCTTGTTGATCAATTTAATTCAACAAACCTTGATTTTTCATTACAGGAAGAGGAAGAAAAGAAGTTGGGCTTCGTGAAAGAAATTGATAAGTGCTGTCAATTACTAGATGATTCAACTGTGGAAGAGGTTAGTAAATTCTTGAGGAAAGATCCCAATGAAAAGAAAAAAAAAGTGGAATCAATCATTTTGAGCGATCCACCTTGAGCATAATAGTTGAGGTGTCTAGCTAAAAGACAATAAAAAAGTGCTAAATAGGACGCAACCCATATATTCTCTGTTTTTGTCATTCAATTATTAAGTTGTTATTCCTTTTTAGTGAAACTTGACTTAATATGTTGTCTTTCTATGCACAAGCCTACTTTTCAATCTCTTCTATTGTCTTCCTTGTAGCCGTTCTCCAATCCTATGCTCCACACTACATCCACACAACCGTCATCCACACTTTCATATCATATTTCTATCCTTATTCATTTTATTATTTTTACTGCTTGTCATTTTAATGTCTTTTAGTTTTAATGCTTGTCCTTGTTCATGTTATTTTGTTTCTTAGATCCCTCTTCTACTTAAGGAACAATGTGATATTTAAGTGTTGGGGGGTATTAGTTAAAAAAACTTATTAATTATATGTTGTGTTTTTTCCCATTTAATAGTTAGATATGTGAGGTTATGACATAAACTCAATCGTGATTAGAAATGCATAATATGAGTGCTTGAGTATACTTCCATGTTTAGACTGATTAACTTGGATTTTGATTTACTGGACACTATCATGTTGTGATAGATGAATGTCACATTTCTTTAGTAAGAATTTGAGCCATTTTGAAATACTAAACACCATTCAAGTATTCTTTGTTTATAGTGTTCTTTCATAATTAAAGAACTCTATAACTTCCTTACAAATACTACTTAAGATCACATAATTTTATGCACAAAATGAGATGATGAAGGCAATTAGGATTTACCCTTTTTACTTAAAAAGCCACCTTAATGTTACCTTTATTGAACCCCTGTTGAGCTTAACGTAGAACCTTTTCTTTCTTTAAACCCAAAACATGAGCTTTGACTTTAATTATTTATTCTCTTGTTATACCTACCATAAGGCAAGTTGGGCATTTGAATGGGCATGATTAGGTTTAGGGAATAATTGGTTCAACAAGTGTGGGGGAATCACAGGATATAGTTGGCTATTGAGTTAGGAATGGGTATGGTTGTAGTAAATTTTATCTCTCCTTTACATATTTCCTCTTCTAAACTTCATCTTGTTCTAAACAAATAAAAAATATAATGAAAAGAGAAAGAGAAAAGATAAAGAAGAAAAGGAAAAGGAAGGAAGAGAATATGACTAAAAAGAAAAAAATGAAAAGACAGAGGAGAGACATAAAAACGGGAGTGCTAATCTTGATAACATGAAAGGAAAGAATTGAGTGGTTTATGCTTCATTGTTTGTATTACTTTAAATGCTCAATTTTTTTTTTGTTTTAAACTATGATTTTCCCTTTTCCTACCCTTAGCCTAACCCTATTACAACCAAAATAAGGGCCTTCAAAATGATGTTTGTGTTTGATATGAGTGGTGGAGATTGGATTTTGCTATATTTTTATATGTAAATGATATGAATGGATTTTGCTATATTTTTATATGTAATTTCATATGAATTCATTCCTATTTTTGTGTTTAATTGCTCATTTTGTGTTCTTATTGATTTTACAAGTAGATTTAATGTAACATCCCATCACCGATGGGAAGGGGAAGATGGTAATTTGGAACGGGAGGATTATTTAAAATTGTTTGGCTATGTTCATGCATTCATATATGC
>JAOSBO010000007.1:4171656-4202699 GCA_027563915.1 Erythroxylum rotundifolium
ATTTTGGTTTCAAAAACATTGTGATTTTTATACTGATGTTTTATTATGATGCCATGTGAGGTGTTTGTAGTGATTGATCGTAGTTTACCCTTATCGTAGGATATGTATTGGAATGACCTACGGGCGTCCCAGTGTGTACCCTGCGGTAAGGGGTGCTACATTTAATGATGGAATAATTAAAGTATGAAGTTTTGAAGCCATCAGGAGCTAGAAGGCATCCATAATGCTGCCAACAAAGTGAAAAAATTTAGAAAAGCATCAAAGAGGCTGTCCAAAATGACAGTCAAGTATGTTTAATAGAGAGTAAAAAATTTCACCAAAACGATAGCAACGACAAGCGTGAAATGAAAACATAAAGAGGGTAGCTAAATGGATCAAAATGCATGCTAAATATGAAGAAAATGTAATATGCATTTCTTGCAGACATCTTGTGGGAACACAGCATTGTTATGAAAACGCATAGAAGACAGGATAGCTAAGGTGAGATGTGTACAGTGAGGGTGAACTAAAAACTACAACATAAAATCTTCAGATCAGTTATAATGGAGAGAGGCAGCTATAGTAGAAAATAGAGAAGGAGTTGTTACTTGGAGGCTTGTGGAGAAAGAAAAGGAAGAGAAGTGGCATAAATAATATGAATAAACCAAAACCATGAAGTTTATTTTTCAAATCAAGCTATAGTGAGAGGGCTACGAGAGAGAACAAAAGAGAAGAAGAGTGGCGTGAATAGTAACTTTGTCCAAATGTTTAATTGTCCCATCGATGAATAGTAGTGACGAGAAGAAGCTTGATAGTGAGTGAAGAATCATAGGGTTTTCGGTAGGGATATTAATGGGGACTGAAGCATTTTTTTAGAGAGACTCACAGAGGGCTAAACCTCCCGATGCTAGTTTGGAGGTGACATCGATGCCAAAGATCCAGGTTAAGTGTATTTTCTTGTTTTTGTTGTTTCTTTCTCTCTTTAGAAATTGATTGTGTTATCCTATATTAATTGATTTGGATTTTGTGTATGGATAATCGGATTTTCATTATTTTTGGGTTATTTCTATATGAACCCATTGGGATTATGAAAAGATGATTATAATGCATTCATTGAATCATTTAATTTCATACCCATTGCCAGATTTTCGATATAATTTGTGATTGTTATGCTAAAATTCGTGTGTAGCGACTGATGATTCATAATCATTAAGGATAACTGACCTAGTTTAAATGACGCATCATGTGTGGCTGTTGCCTTGATTAATTGGATTTCCTAATTTGTAATGCTACTACCTAATTAAATCTGGATATCGTAACCTAGGTTATTCAGTGGTTGGATTTAATTAATGATCACATCTTGATTAAACAAATCCTAAGGAAAAACTCAGGCTAATTATTAACCCATGATTAATAGTTTTTAGGAGAGGTTTGAGAACAACAAATCAGTGAAACATGCTTAATTAGGGTGTAGGCTGAGATTAAACCAAAAAACTGAATCCCTACCGAATTTCCCATTTTTATCAATTTTCACATTTCTTTAATTTTTTTATTAGTCTAGTTTCTTTTTATTATTTTTTATTTGAAAAATCCAAAACCCCCTATTAAACTTAAACACCAGTTAATTTCTCTTCTTAAACTTTACTAATATTCACTGTAGGATCAACCTAAACTCACCACTGCTATAGTAGTAGTCTAGTTATTTTATTTTAAGAAGTGTTACGACGCACCGGTCAATTTTTGCATCGTTGTTGGGGAGTGTGGTGTTTATTTTTTATTTTTGATTTAATTGGTATTTTGTTTATATTTGTTTGTAATTGATTTCTTTTCAACTATTTTGTGATCCTTTCTTTATTATGTTTTATGTTTGTGATTTATTAAAAAATATGGATGGATTTAATTTTTTCTTTAACTCTTCCTCTCAATCCTATAACTAATGTTGGACTGATCAACCTAACTTTAGTTTTGGATGTGATAATCAATAAAGTTACTTCCATGATAGTTTGCAGGATGCACAACAATTCTCATATAGGCCAGAAGCTTCCTATCACGACTCCAGTTTATCTCTGGGACAATTGATTAATATTGTGAACGCTAATACTTTGTAATTGCAGTAGAATACTCTACAATTCTAGGAGGATGGAGGGAAATTTCCAAAAAATACATGGTCTAACGGCCAAGATTTGGAGGGTCAACATGACTTAGTTACATCTCTAAAAGAAATGCTTAATATTATAGCTGCTAACAATCTTCAAATTAAACAGGATATGCAATAGTTCCAACAGAATATACAATAACTGTTTCAGCAAGATGTACACAAAATTGATAGGATGCTCTGTAATTCCAACAAAATGCATCGCCTCGATGGGGAGATATCAATCACCTAGAATCACAAAGCCAAGAAGAGTAGCCATATTAGCATGAGGTGTACCTAAAGGAAGTCTATGCAGAAAATTCACAAAATGATGAGGAGCTTAAGAATTTTGAGGTCAACCCTCAACGAATTAGTTGTGTAGAAGGAAAGGAGAAGCTCGAAGCAGAAAAAGACATATCTTTTAGCTCAGAGGTAAGTATTAAGTTCATGATTATTTTTTAGAATAACTCTTCTCCTTTACATGTCATATTGGAGGAATTAAATAAGGAAGAAAAAGGTGAATAGACATTTGAGATCTTCCCAGAGTTCATGGACTCAGTCAAGATTGAAAGTCAACAGTTATGGAAAATGTTGAATATGACAGACCATCAACTTAGACCCTATCCAGAAAAACCTTACATGGAGGAGCCACATGTGACACCTAAAGATCACAAGTTTGTTATGTGAGGAGAAAACATGGAGTTGAGCCAGCAACCCTAAACTAAGGTGCTTCTTGGGAGGCAACCCAAGGGAAGTAAATATCTTTTCTTTACATTTTCATATTTATAGCATGTGTGTTCTTTATTGGTTTATTTTTGTTTGTTTTTAAGTTTTCAATCAAAATGAGAGAAGGAAGAAAACAAACAAAGAAACATCTTCTCATTTTTTATTGCTTCTAAGATTACACATCTTTTCTTTACATTTTCATATTTATAGCATGTGTGTTCTTTATTGGATTATTTTTGTTTGTTTTTAAGTTTTCAATCAAAATGAGAGAAGGAATAAAACAAAAAAAGAAACATTTTCTCATTTTTTGTTGCTTCTAAGATTATATAGTCATGATTAGAGTATGAATTGACTAGAGAATTTTATGGCAACTTTGGCATATATTTGTTCTCTTATGATTGATCAATATGCATTATCTTTAAAAGAATAGTGACTAGTGGTACACAAAGCCGGTGAGACTTTAACCCTTATTAAACTGACGCATTCATGTCAGTCTTGTTATCTTTTGATAATGTGTGACCTTCATAACACGTACATCCCGATATTGTGTTTAATTTTTATTCGAGACCACATTTTGTTCACATGCATTAACATGAATATGATTAGGCATTCTTTGTTTTTTTGAACTACATTATCCAAATAACCTACCCATTATTTGATTTTCCTTTTTGATAAGCCCACTTTAAGCCTTATTTGCCTTTCTTTTTGTATCAACCACATTACATGCTTTACACTTACCCAAATGTCTAACCCAAGCTATAAGCTAGTAGAGCATTTGTGATTGTTGAGTTTGTGGATGTACAAAATTCCAAGTGTGGGTACATATGTGTAGTTGGTTAATGTTGGGATGTTTTCTAATGCCTTATCATTGAAATTCCCATTTTAATGTAGTTTCTTTTAATGTTTTATTTAAAAACAAGAGAAAGGAAAAGAAAGAAAGATAAAATCACGAGTAAAGAAAAGAAAAGAAAAGAAAAAAGAAAGAAAGAAAAAATTTTGATTAAATAAATTTATGGAAGAAGTGCATATGAGTTTACAAAGTTATTTATGATTAATGCATCTTCCTAGAGTTATAATGAATGTAATATTTGAGAATGTTGAATATGGGGTAGATGTTGGCTTGGAAGGTTCACTCTTGTGGTTTTAATGTATTGTTGGCGCCAATTGTATGAGTGATTCCTTTGGATTGGTGTATGTTTTATGTGGTTGGTGTGTGAGAATTGAATGAGGTGTGAAATATAAATGTTGCATTTGTCATAGTTAATAGTACCTAGTTTTTGACAAGTGTTGCTTTATTTGACTATCTTTGATGGCTTTCATACTACTTGACCCAAATACATCTTACCTTATGTTTGCCCACATTACAACCTTAAAAAATCCTTTGATTCTTGATTTTTCATGTGAATTGTGGTGGTGTAGAAATGAAATGATATGCAAGGTTACGGATTATCATGATCATGAATGGTGCTGAGTGTACCTATAGATATATTTTACTTAAACACATTTTTCGAGTCTACTATTAAATTGCTCGATTTTCGAAGATGATGCTTATTGATTGATCATGAGTAGAAACATTGAATGTTGAATTCTTGTTATGATATTTGAAAGTCACTTATCTTTTGTTATGGTTATATAGTCTTGAAAAATATAGGAAATGGGTCAATGCTTTTGGGTCTTTGAGCTTAATTTTAATGTTTTGCCTGAGGAGGGTCAAAAGCTAAGTTTGGGGGTATTTGATATAAATAGATTTTGCTATATTTTTATATGTTATTTCATTTGAATTCATTTATATTTTTTTTGCTTAGTTGCTCATTTTATGTTGCTATTGATTTTACATGTAGATTTAATGATCGAGTACAAATACAAGATTAAAGTATGAAGTTTTGAAGCCATCAGGAGTTAGGAAGGCTGTCCATAATGCAGCCAACAAAGTGAAAAAAAAATTGGAGAAGCATCAAAGAGGTTGTCCAAAGCAATAGCCAAAATGTGTTTAATGGAGAGTCAAAAACTTCGCCAAAACAGCGAAAACAATAAGCATGATACAACAGCAAAAAGAGGAGAGCTAAATAGACCAAAACATATGCTAAATATAAAGAAAACGTGGTCTGCATTCATGCAGACCATGTCTATGTTTCATAAAATTAATTATGAGTGAATATATCCTACCTTTAAATACTTCAGAGGATGGAGAGTGGAGTGAGTGTCTATCACACTTGTTAACGATTCTTTGAATTGAAGTACTTGTTGATTTGGTTAAGCATGTAGAGAATAGTCTTATCATAGAATATTATGAGTTTCAAGTTCACATATTATGCTTATTGAAATGATCGTTGATATCTTTGACTATTATTTATGAAATTTTTTTTATTATTTGTGTTATACTATAGTGTTCTTTATTTTGCTTTAGGACAAGCATAGGTCAAGTGTGGGAGAATTATTATCTAATTTATATTAATTTTTCTTGCATTCATATCTTAATTTTTGTTACAAATTCTTGTACTTTTAATCCAAATTTGAATGAATTGAGTGAAAATGGTCATAAATGTTGCATGAAAGTTGAAGGGAATGTTTTGTGGATTTTGCATGAAAAATGAAAGGTAACGTAAATTTTTACGTTAAAAACGTGATGATGAAGGTATCACCTCTATGAATAAGACACTTAGTCATAGTGGTGACTAAGCTTGTCACCACCATGACTAAGCTTATCACAATGGTGACCAATCCTCATAGGGTTGACAAACAGATTCAACCTTGTGACTACTCCTTTGCACTCACTTTAAGTTTAACACGTGCAGGTTTTGATGGCACAACAACTCTACAACCTTAAACCTAGATTCGGGTAATAAATGGAAAAGGAATGGAGTTGAATCGAGAGGGTGGGGTCAAAACCAAGAGACACACTAAAACTTATTCTGGAGCACAAAACAAAGAGAAAAATGAAGAGAGAGGAAGGAGGCAGAGAAACAAAGTGACAGTTGCGAGGAGAAAAAGAAGACGAATAGACAGAGATGGGAGCAGTGTAAGCAGTCGAACATCTGTGTGCGAACCAAGCTGAAGTGAAAGGGTGAGAGTCAATGCAGGAAGCATAAGAGTGGTAGTAACTCCCTCATCCAAACACTTTTTTCCTCATTCTGTTTATTATTCCTGTATTGTTTTACTCAACTTTCTCCTCTATTAGTTTATAGACTTATACTATGTCAGCTTTTGATTATTCATTTTGGTTATTCACTTAGTTTATTGCTTCAATACCTCTCTTATAATGGTAAAGATAGGATTAAGGTATATGAAGATGATGAACTTTGTTTAATTCATGTTGGGCTAATCTCTTTTTCTTGAGGATTAATGTAGTTATTTTAGTAAAATGTGCACGATTAAGGGACTGTGTTGTTATCTTATGTTTGTTATAGTTTCTGAACTGAATGGATGTAAAAGCATGACCAAACTTTACATTATTTTAGTATTAAATGAATGATAGAGAGAAGAAGTTAAATATGGAACGAGAGGCTATAAATTCATAGGTTGAGAATTAGAAATATATTAACTTAAGTTGTAATTATCAGTCTAGTTTCCAAAATTAATTTGGTTGATAAAATTGTCAACTATGGAAGTTAGATTAGTTTATTATTTGAATTGATTTTAGTAAGATAGTTTTCTAATCATTTCCCTTTCAGTCAAGCGTAGGAGATTAAATTAGTTAAATTGTTTCTCAAGAGTTTCCACATCGATTAATCAATCTATTTTTGCTTCCAGTTAAATCAGTTCAATTTTTGGTCTAATTGGATAATTTTCTTTAAAGCATTTACTGAATAAATCAGATATAATTTTTAGGATTGAAATTTTTTAGTTTTATTTAAGATTAGTTCAAGTGGACCAATTTCACCTCTATGGGAGATAAATCTTAGTTATTAACTATAAATACCTCGTATACTTGCAAGTAAGATAGCCTAGGTATTTTTAGAACTTATTTTGGGCACAACAGGTCTCTCCTAGACACTCTAGCTGTAGCATAGGTTTGTCATATATAGGATCAATTAGTTGGATTGGTGGTGGTAGGATATTATTGCTTATATGTTAAGCCATCTTTACTAGCATGTCTCTAATATAACATATATATACTGCTCTATATATAATAAAGTGGTTTGTATTTAATGAACATCTTAGGGCTTGAGATGGTGTAGATGCTCTCTCTTGCTCCTCACCTTCAAACTTTTGTATCTATATAAGGAAGTCATTTAATACTTGTAGTGGTGCATCAATTAGTGTAAAGTTATGATCTTATGCACTAACTTAAAGTTCAACTATCCTTGTAATCCTGTAAAACTCCATGGTGAGTAGGGTAAGAGTTTAAATAAGAGTCAACTCATGCTCATCACGCAATACTCCCAATCTACTTACCAATTGGATGATTACTAACTTGCCAGTGGTCGCTGATGATTACTAATTTACCAGTGGTCGTACTAAAGTTTAATTGATACAAGTAGCCCTTGATAAGCTAAATAAAAACCTTATATATATATGGATTTAAACTCTATTACATACGTAATATATGAAGAATAGGTCTTGATAGGTCACTACGCTTGTATTATCACATCAAGCATATAAGGAATGGATAATTAACTTGTCAACCAAGGCCAAAAATAGGAAATCTTAAACCTTAAGGGTGAAAAAGAATCTATTAAGGCCACTATATGCCAAAATTTGGCCAAGTGGACCCCTGGGTAATGCAAATTAGTTTATTCATATCTAGATGCATAGTAAGCATATACTCCTTAGTATAGAACTATTAATGGAATTAAAATTGATTGTAAATATAATTATGATGTATAGCCTTAACTAGAATTAGATGATTGAGTCAACCTGGAAAGTACACAAAACACCAGCACTAACTCCTGATATGTTAACTCCTTAATGTTAGAAACCTACAACAAGTTATCAAACTTAATTTTCCTCAGCACCTAGGTCTCTAAGTCCAATTCTCTCTAGGCACCCTAATCTATATGTTCCTTAAATTTCTTATTATGTAGGGCCTTGTATCGGTTTAGCTAAGGCTTTGTCATAAAGTTAGTGAGAGGGTGGGTTCGTTACTCTATAAGTAGCACAGAAGATTGGATGTCTACTATATGTAGGCATTAGAGTTGGAGATCCTTAAGAGTAATTGATTGTGAAGTAGAAGTTATAAACTCTACTTCTTACAGTGAGGTTGCTCTTTCTCCTTGCTATACTAAATCCTATTTTCCAAACATCTTGTTATGACAATTTTTCTAACTAATTAATTTGAAAAGGTAATTAATTTGAAATCATAATATATAGATAAGATGCGATTACTTCATATTAATTAGACTTATTTCTTTTTTTGTTTATTTGGTATTTAATATTTAAAATTAATATTTATTTTGTTTTAAGAGGTGACAAGTGGAGATTAGACCAAATTTGGTTTGAAATATCTAATTTTACCATTAATGGTCAAAGCCATAAGCTCCATGAAGTTGGAACAAAAGATGGTAGGTGTTAAAATTGATAATATGAGATCACACCTAAGAGTAATTTTATTATAATTAAGAAGCTTTATTTTCATCCCTATTATATAAGTATTCTAATTTATTTCAATCATTATCTTTGGAATATTTATAGAAAACTATTTTAGAGAGGAAAGAATATGTTTATTCTCAATTCTTTTATCTTTTTCATTTCTATTTTAGCATGGAAAGATATCCATGAGATTCTAAATCTGAATTTTCTAATTCAATAGGAATTAAAGCTCCATTTGAAATTTCTGAAGGTTTTGTTTTAAACCTAAATTTTACTTTAATTCAAGTGTTTCTTGTTTCTTATTCTTCTATTTTATCATTAATTAATATTGTCTAATCATGTAAATTAATTTAGTGTTAATTATTCTATTACTATTCATCACTTCAGTGATCCATAATTTTTATGAATGATTGGTACAAGTTGCAAGTAAAATATTTATGTATTTGCATATCCAAATCATAAGAAACAAGAAAATTAAATTAAATAGTTACAACTATCTCAATTATTTAATTTAAGGTTTAGAATTTGTCATCATGGTTATTCTTAATATTTAATCGATATGGAATGTTATCATATCCAATCAATTAAAAGTAAGTTTTGATTGAATGTTAGGCATGAATTAGTTAATTTAAGGAAATTGATACTTATAATAACTATCCTAATAGGTTTCAGACTAAACGGTCGAGTTATGCAAATTTATTCTTTTTAGAATAATGATCATAGTTACAACTAAATCAAATTATTCTCTTTAAACAAAGTTGCGTAAAATTGAATTTCTCACTTTTATACTCAATTCATTAATTTTGATTTCTTGTTTAGTTTATTAATTCATTAATCATACCCCTTTTTCATTTTGTCAATTGAAATTAGAAAATCGATATTTAGTTCTCAAGAGATTAGAACTGATTTTATGACTCCTATAATAGTTTATAAGTCAAAGATTAATTTTGAGTTCTTTGACAACTCTTGCAAATATCTTCTCTCTTTGACAACAAGAAAAGTGTAAAATAATTGCTATACAATACCTAACATCAAGTATTTGTGAAAGGAAGATTTAGCAATCATTAAAATATTAAAGTGCCCTATATGAAATTGCTAGTTAACCACATGAACAACTTAAAATTCTCTTACATTGTTAAGCAAGTTTTATATTAAATAAAACCCTCAATAATCACAAATATACGAACTATATCTTGTAATATATAAGGTTATCATTCCCGCGAGGATTATTCAAGGATTACAATTTAAGCCTAACTTTGTCTAAGGTATTTAGAATTTGATTAGAATAATAAATAGTAGAGGTTACAAAAAAAATAAAAAAGCAAATAAATCAAATAACAATGGGCTGCCAATTAAAATTAGTCCTTGTTTTGTTTCCTTAACTATTGTTGAATCAATTATGATTTTGATCCTAGATTTCCTAAGGTATTGATTACTCTCTTTCAAGACCTAATCAATTAATCCTAATTGAATTAAACAATTCTAGATTCATAACCTCTCGATTAAAAATTTTTTCCCTAACTTATTCAATTAGATATGAAGTTATCCAATAGATAATTAATTTCTCAAAAAAATCTATTTAAATGATTCTTAATTTGATAATTGAGAGTTTATTAAGCTACCAATTCTTGTTGTAAAATCTAATCTGATTACTTTTGACTAACTCTCTTGATTTGTTGTTAAGTAATAGCATACATAATTATCACAAACACTAGATATATATTGAAATAAAAAAATCGAAGTCATAAAATAAATTAAGAATAAATCCTAATCTGAAATATAAAATTTCATGAACATGTTTAACATCTTGGAATTTAGATCACATATTAAGAATGATGAAATAGCTAAAGGAAAAGAAGAAAAACTTTATTTAGGACTTAATCTAGAAAGCTGGAATTCTTGGTTGTTCTTCTTGATCTCCTACATTTGATCCACTATTTAGTGTTGGGTACTCCATTTTTTATGTCATTCAAGTCCTTAAATATTGTATTAGGGTCTTGGAGATGAACTAGGGTCCCACTTTGATTGGTTTCAAAAATACCCCCAAACCCGAAACAGATGAAAAGACTCACGACTGGGTAGTCTCTATCACGATTGTGCTCTTGGAAAATTTCTTCGTGAGGCACGATCATTGTAAAGGCCAGCCCTATGCAGCACATTCACGATCATACTCCTTATACACAATCATGACACCTTTCAAATAGTTTCCATCTTCCTTGTTCCTCAATTATCTGATTTCCATCACTTATAAACACATCAAACACCTCACGAAACATAAAATTAAGATTGAATTCATGATCTAAATCAAACAAAATTGAGAATATATAGAAACGCTCACATTAACACAATTCTAAACCTATACATATAATAATCATCTAATAATAACCTTAAAACATGCTAAAACATCTAGGAAAACATAGTATGAACTAAACTTATCAAACATCCCCACACGTAAACCTTTGCTTATCCTTAAGCAAATACAAAAAACACAAACTTAATCAAGAACATGAATACATAAGCACACATTCATACAACCTATAATAATGATACAATGTCTTTCAATCTTATGGAATTAATTTAACCACAAACATTAATAAATCAAATTGTACCAACATACTAACCTATTTCTTTTAAGCTTAAGTACTTTAAATTGAATATACATATCAATCAAAATATAAACACCTAAGTCACACCCCTAAGGAACTTACACATATACATTTATAATTAGTTATCAATAAATAAAGAAACTATCACTAAGTATCCTTTCATGAAAATTTTTACTATTTTCAAAGATTAGTAGGTTTTATTTATTAAAACACCATCTTTTCTTTAACATTAACCTAGTCTTTTAATGCAAAGGTAAACATTTTGTCATGAATGTCCCCCAGTTATTTAACTAGGCCACTTTTTTTATTATTTAGCTTGTCTGGAAAGTCATTATAGCTTTTTGATGCAAAGACAAACATTTTTTATTGAATGCCCCTAATTACTAAGCTATATCATGTTATTAATTGGCTACCTACTCTATTCTTAACCCAATATTTGTTTAAAAAGAGCTAACATAATAGTTATTTATTTAACACACTTTTTTTATTTAATCATATAGCCTACCTAATTTCTTTTTATTCAATTATTATTTTGAAAGGTTACTAGTAATACTAACCAATTCAATTTAATTATAATTATAAATGTATACCACAAAGATCCTAAGGTGAAGAACAAGTTCCATATCTTAATTAGCATGCATATTAATCCAAAGATTTTTAAAACATAAAATTCACAAGTCACTATGATTTCAAAAATTAAATGTCCATGTTCAAAGATAAAATAATTCCATCAAATTCTTGTCATTGACAAATTCACACAAAGAATACACATGAATTAAATGTGCACACAATGTCAACCTAATTCAAAAACTATCATAATATGGTATGAAAAATTCACACACCTATGACATACAAATTCACAAACCTCCCCATTTAGACAACACATTATCATTAATATGACAAAACAAAAAACACAAATAAAAAAATAAAAAAAAATTAACTAAAAGAAAAGTTTAGAGCATGAAACCACTTATCGAGATAGATAGTGATGGTGCAGGTGAAGGAATTTGAACTCCTTAAGCAATGAAGTTTCTAAAAATTTTCTTCCTATTGCATTGCTATCGTTGTTGTTCTTGTGTCATCACCTTCTGAAGCTTATTGTTATCGTTGTTGTTCTTGTGTCATCTTCTTCTGAAGCTTATTGTTATTGGAGACCAAATTAAAGACCTTCTCACAGCCTTCCTCTTCATCATCTTCTATTTCTTCACAATTTAAGACCTCTATTTCCTACTGAGCTAGTGCAGAATATGAATTAGCTTTTGTCCTGTCATGTATTTCACATGAGTTTTGGAACTGATATCTTACAAAGTTCCAAGTGATGGACAACCAAGATCTCAGCTCACCTTAAGTGAGAGTGATTTATGAACTCAATAAAAAAATAGTTAGTCCCTCAAAATCGACAGTATAGTCAACAACTAGTGCAGTAACAATGTATCCCTTACAGAGAAGATTACTTTTATGTTTAAGAACAGTAGCTATAGACTAAAAATATAGGTAGTTATATAAACTTGAAAATTATTATCCATGCACTATAGAAAGAATACGTCTTTAACAAAACATTTTTTACTTTTTGGTTTATTGAAAATAGTATGACACATAAACTTATGAAGTGATAGATGTTCAGGACTAAGAATGACATTATTATAGACATATCTAACAATAAAACTAATCAACCCAATCAATCGTTTC
Organism: Erythroxylum rotundifolium; assembly: GCA_027563915.1. NCBI lineage: Eukaryota > Viridiplantae > Streptophyta > Magnoliopsida > Malpighiales > Erythroxylaceae > Erythroxylum > Erythroxylum rotundifolium. The sequence continues at coordinate 4,184,320 of JAOSBO010000007.1, forward strand.
TAGCACCTCTTAGAAAGAAAATTATCATGTTTTTTTGATTATGTTTAACTTAGGAAATCCACAAATTTATTCCATAACATCCTAATTAAAATTATATGGTTGACCCCTTAATCGAAACTAAAGTTCAGTCAAATCCTATGGCCTAAATTAAGAGTAGTGTAAAATTAAAGAGTTAATTCCTTACAATTAAAATAATCAAAAATAAATTTATCCTATCGAATTTTACTACTCAAATTCTCAACCTTATCTTTCAACTCTAGAAAAATGTAGATAAGAAAAAAGTCAAAATCAAAGTATTGAGGCGTATTAATAATCCTAAAGATAAGAGTTTGGAATCAAATACCTTCTTCTTCTGTAGCCTTATTTCAAACACCTTACCATGACACTTAAGTTTTTCCCTTTAATTGTGAGAATTTAGCACTTTGTTTGATTCACAACACCATTAATAAGTGTAAAAAAAAAGAACACACAAAAATACAACAAAATCACCCAAAAATGTGAAGAGAGAAATGTTCCACTAAATCTAGTAAAAACCACTCTAAATATGTAATATTTGTATGAAAATTACAAGAGATGCATAGCAAAAATCAAAATATAATTGAAAGATGCAAGAAATAAGTGATAACTTAAGGAAATGAAGAGATATCAGAAAGATTTTAAGAGTGGATGCTAAGGTTTTAGAGACATCAAATGTGTAAAGAAGAAGAGAAAATGTGAATACAAGGGTTAGGGTTGAAGGAAGAGGGGCAAAAAGGGGTTAGAAGGTAGGTTTTTCACGTGAATATTGGGTTGGTAGGTTGATCACAGGCCTTGATCATGCCTTAGAATCACAATTATGACCTTCCCTTCTGTGATGATCATCACAATCATGACTTTGGAGCATGATCATGACAGAGATACGGTTTTGTAGATTTGTCTATTCACCTTTAGGGTTTCTTTGTTTTGATTATTTTATTCTATAGCTCTGTGTGCAAATACGTGGGTTCCTTTGAAAGGCCTACTCCATCTTAATTTGATTTTTTCGAGAAATAACTTTAATCTCGAACTATATAAGAATAACACATCTCCCACTTTGAACTCTTTCTTTCTTAATATGAGAATCATACCACTTCTTTTCCTTTTCTTTGTATATCATATGAATAAAGCAAAGTTTGTCGAGTTCATTTATTTATAGGAATCTTCACTTGTCCGCTTGCTTCCAGTTAAAATTTAAAGGTTTTGTCACCTAATATGGTTTATGCTTTAGTTCCATTGACATTTTCACAAGCTTTACCATACAAAAGTCCAAAGGGAGTCATCCTAATTGGAGTTTTGAAGGCAATTCGATAAGCCTATAGGACATAATCCAACTTTAATGCCTAGTCCTTCCTTAAACTGTTTACTGTCTTCTCTAATATTCATTTTAGGTCATGATCACGACTTCCACTTTTCCACTTATTTGTAAGTAGTACAGAGTGGCTACATAATGGTGAACTCCATATCTTTTTAAGAGAACATTGAAAGATTTATTATATAAATGTGCCCCTCCTTCCAGACTTGATAAGTGGTCAACTGCTACATTCTTTGCTCCCTTCTTATCTCTGATCTCAATGTCAAATTCTTATAATAAGAGAACCCATCAAATAAGTCTCAGTGTTGCATCCTTCTTGGCAAAAAGATACTAAAATGTGACGTGATTTGTAAAAATGATGACCTTAGAGCCTAAGTGATACTACCAAAACTTCTCATATGCAAATGCCACTGATACCAACTCCTTCTCACTAGTGGTGTAATTTCATTGGGGGCCAATTAATGTCTTGTTTATGTAATAAACAGCATACAACTTTTTATATTCCTTTGTCCTAACACACAATCTACAACTTGGTTACCATCATTGCACATGACTTCAAATGGAAATGACCAATTTAAAGAAGTTAAAATTGGTACTGATATTTTTGCCTCCTTTAGTCGATTAAACTGAATAAATGATTATCATCAAAATTAAAAGGCACTCCCTCTACTAATAGGTTTGTTAGAGGTCTAACAATTTATGAGAATTCGTTAATAAAGCAACAATAGAATCGTTCATGCCCTAGAAATGCTCACATACCTTTAACAATAATGGCTAGTAAAAGTTTCTCCATATCCTCTTGATTTGCTCTACCCACTAAAATTCCTTAGCACGATATTTTATTCCCCAAAACTATGCCCCTACGCACCATGAAGTGGCACTTCTTCCAATTCAGAACTATATGTTATTCTTCAAATCCTTAGAGTACTCTGTCCAAATTTGTCAAGCACTACTCAAAAGAGTCTCAAAAAACTGAATTCCATAAAACTTCCATAATACCCCTTATCATATCTACAAAGATAGAAATCATACACATTTTAATTATAGTTAGAGCGTTACATAATCTAAAAAGACATCCATTTATAAGAAAATGTTCCATAAGTAACTGTACATATGGTCTTTTATTGTCCCTTTATATAGATAAAAAAACTAATTATAACTTGAATAACTATATAGGAAGCAATAGACTGAATGGCTATCCACCCTTTCTATCATTTGTCTATGAATGAAAGAGGAGAGTGATCCTTTTTATTCACCTTTTCTAGTTTGTGATATTCAACGCAAAATCTCCATCCTATGAATGTTCTCATGAAAATCAACACTTATTCCACCTTTCTTTGGTGTGCATTATACTGGGCTGACCCATTCTCTATTTGATATCGAGTATATGATACTCGTATCTAAAAGCTTTACTACTTCCTTTTTGACCACTTCCTTCATATGAGGGTTTAACCTTTAATGATATTCGCTCACTGCTCCATTTCCTTCTTTGAGGTTTATCTTAATATAATAACATTTAGGCTTATACCTCATCTGTCATATATCTATAATCTCATGCCCTTCATCTGCTTTCTTATAATCATTTCCACAATAATCTCTTATTCCCCATCCAACTAGTTGGAATTAATGATGGATAGAGTTTGACCCTCACCTACAAAGGTATATCTAAGTTGTGTGGGAAAAAAAGCTTTAACTCTAGAGTCAGTGGCTTTTCGTTTGAGGGTGGTATTGGTGCTTTAGCGCTTGCTAATATGTCTTAATGTACTTGAACACTAAACTTTTCCATCTTAGCTTCTTCCTCAGACTTAGCTTTGTTTTCCTTATTAGCTTCATCGTGTGTCTTAGCTTCCTCAGATTTAATTTCCTTAAAATAGCTCTCCTCTTGCTTTATAATAAATTCATCCATGATATCATTCTTCATGTAAGAGCTTATTAGCTTCATCGTGTGTCTTAGCTTCCTCAGATTTAATTTCCTTAAAATAGCTCTCCTCTTGCTTTATAATAAATTCATCCATGATATCATTCTTCATGTAAGAGCTACTTTCTTTCAAATTTTTCAAGACTTTGTTCATGTTGAACTCCATTTGACCCTCGCCAATATGAAATATTAGTTTGCATTTATAAACGTCAATTAATGCTTTGTGAATATTTATAAAAGGCCATCTAAGAGTTAATGGATAGTTCCTATCCTCTTCAAAATCTAATAATATGAAGTCTAGAGGAATATTGAACTTGTCCACCTTAACTTTCATATCTTCCACCAAACTAAAAGGTCTTTTAATATATTGATCTACCAATTGAATAAGGATCGAATTTGGTTTTACCTCACCTAGCCTTAATTTTCTAAAGATAGACAAACACATAAGATTTATAATTGCACTTAAGTTGTTTAAAAACTTTGCAAAATTGAATTCACCAACCACACAAGGTCTTCTAAAGCTCCCTAGTTCTTTCAGCTTGAACAGCATGTGACTAGTAATGACAGAGCTTCAACTTTCAGTTAATGCTATCGTTTAGTTATCTTCCCAAATCTAATTTTTTGATAATCTTTCTTGCAAGAACCTACTTGTGTTCTAATGCCTCCACAAAAGATACGTTAATTTACAAAGTATTTAGCTTCTCCTCAAAATTTGTAAATTTTGCATCTAATTTTTTCTTTTATAATCTTTATGGGAATGGAACCTTTGGTGGGTTTGGCAAAGGGGCAATATAAGGAGGGTACTCACTCTTTTCTTGATCCCTTTTCTTTATTTCTTAATCCCTAATTGGTGGGTTTCAACTCGTTTATCTGCTAGTTGCTCGAACTCTTTCACACTTCTTAATATGATTGCTTTGAGTTTCTCCTTTGGATTTGCTTCAGAGTTACTTAGGAGACTCCCCACACTTCTTGTAGAAAATTCATTTGCCAATTAGCCCATTTGAACATCTAGACTATTAACAGAACTGAAAAGGTTTTTAGCTACTTGCTTAAATGTCCCTTCCATCCCCTTGTACGCCTCATCCATAATCATGAGCTTTTATATGATCTTTTCCAATTTGGAATCATAAAATTAAATTTATCTTGTTGAATCAAGGAGGCCCTTGCTTTCTAAATGGATTTCTATCATTGTTAGACCAAGAAAAATCTAGTTAATTCGTCCACCCAAGATTGTATGTATTAGAGTAGGAGTTGTTTCCTCCTCCTAAACCAAATTATATACCCATTAGGTTAAATTGCTCATTATTATTTTGCTTTAAAAATCAATTAGCACTAATATAGTTATGTTATCTACATTATTCTCATCCATGCTAAAATGCTTTAATTGTTGCAGATGAAAAGGCTTTTAAGCAACTTAATTTTCTTGTTAAGTTATAAATCTCAGTCTGCATTGTTATCATTGAATCAATAGTAACACCCTTGTGATCTCTGAAAGTTGATTACTTTTTGCTTTTATTTGATGTCCAAAGATAGTTGTTATTTTCCATCTCCTCTAGTAGGTCCTCTACTTCCTCAACTGTCTTTCACTTATAAGATCCTACCGAAGTTGCATCTATAGTATGCCTATAGATTAACTCCATTATAAAAGGTTTGCAAGAGAAATTCCTTTGGTAGATTATAGTGAGGGCATCCCCTTAAGTCCTTGTAACACTCCCATGTTTTGTATAATAACTCCCCATTATTTTTTTAGGAATTATTAATCTCCTTTATCAACCTTGTTGTCTTAGTCAAAGGGAAGTGCTTGTATAAGAAGGAATGTAGTAGTTGCTCCCATGTCATAATATTTGTTAGGTTTAAGGAATGATACCACACATTGGCTCCATCCTTTAGTTTGAAATAATAGAACATCATCCTAATAGCATCTTCTTACATTCCATTATATTAAAAGGTATCATATATTTATAGAAAGTTTACTAGATGGGTGTTAGGATCTTCCTTAACTAGCCCATATAATTACATGTTGTTCTACAACATGTTTAAAAATGCTAATTTGATCTTGAATAATAATGCTTACAATAGTGGTCGAGTGATGCCATGAAATCCATTAGGGTTCATTACTGGTCTCCATGATTAAACTCTTTCGCCATTGTTCTTTCGATCTCTTCTTGGCATCTTGCTCTTCAGATTTCTCTTTCTTATCTTGTAATGTCAAGTGATGCAGTGTCTTCGATCTCGCTTTAACTCTAAGTAGTTATTATATTCATACAGTTGCAAGGACAGAAAAATGGTGAAAATTTTTGTATGTTAAAGGAATCCAAATAGTCTTAAGTTAAATCCCTAGCAATGGTGTCAAAAATTTTTGAGCAAGTTTTATATCTAATAAAACCCTCAATACACCACAAGTATATGGATCACATCTTATATTATATAAGGTTATCATTCCCATATAGATGATGCAAGGATTACAATTTGAACCTAACTTTGCCTAAGGTATTTAGAATGTGATTAAAATGAAAATATATATAGAAATTAAAAATAATAAATCAAATCAAATAAATTAAATAAAAATGAGCTGCCAATTAAAATTAGGGTTGTGTTCAAGATTGAATACTTAAGACTTATTCTTTCCTTAATTTGTCCACTTAATGATAGCCTGTCACTAACTACTGAATAATAAATTCTTAACTACCAAACTATGCAATAAATGATAAGCTAGGGTTGAACCACAAAGAGCTAGGATGTAAATGCTACTTCAAATGTTGCAAATAAAAGAAAACAAAACACCCTGAAATGATGAAACGAGGCAGCTAAGATGTAAGGAATATAAACAAAAAAACAAACATAAAGCAATTAGAAAATACTAATAACAATGCTAAAGAAGTGAGTTAGAGATATCTTTGGAATTTCAGGATGTTCATTGATCCTTGGATCTAAATAAAAGGTAACCTCATCATATTGTTAGCATATGTACTCGATTAAGCTCTTGAACACTTAATTTCTTTAAAACAGGAAAAACTTATAAGCTCTAGAAATGCCCTAATCTCCACTAAAATCTAGAATAGGGTCTCCAAGTTCAATAGTGAAGATGCATTAGGTACTAAGAAACAACTAACTTAGGCCACCTTCTCATAAGCTTGGATGGTGTAACCTAAAGGTATGGGATCCTAGATTAGTTGATTAAGTATTCTAACAAATTTAACTAACCTATTGTACTTCCAAGAGTCACTATGGACTATTTAATATCACATGCTGATCCTTAGCCTTTGGATTAGAAAATTACCTAAAGAGTGATCAAGCCTATGGGCAATTCCTAGTTCATGATATTTATCCTAAATCCTAAACCAACTTAAACCTACAAGCACCAATTTAAGAAAAATTCAACTCCATTCTCATAATTTCTATCCCTTCATCCTTTCAATATTTCCAAATCCCTAAGTAGTCTATGTTCATATTAAGTCTAATAGACATTAAATGAACATAACCTATACTTAATTAAGTAAAACCAAGTCTGAAATTCTAAAAGAAGTGATAAAAATTGAAATTCAACTCTAACTTAATAGCAATCAAAACTCTTTATGGTAGCAAATACTAATCGATAGTTGTGATTTGCATTATGTTTTAAGGTTTAATTCATTAGGTAATTATTGTTAATTTTAGTATTTAGTGTGTTTAGATTTTAATTGTGTTAGTTTATATTATTAATTGTTTTTATAGGTTAGTATGAATCTTTGACCTTAAATTTTACATTTTTGACGTATCTTGATGTGTTTGTTAGTCTTTCAAGGTAAACAGTGAAGAACGGACAAGTTTCAAAGAGTTTTTGGCTAACACCATGGCCCACGATCATGGCACAATAGGCCATAATCGTGACAGAAAGAGACGAGCCAGTAGGACCTAGGCCACGATTGCGTACTTTGGGCATGGTCATGATAGAGAGCTCGGAACTAGGCTGAGATCGTGCACTTTAGGCCATGATTGTGACTAAGAGAGCCAGGCAAGACCACGATCATGACCTACGTCAGGTCTGACATAAAAACTCGAGTTTTGTAAGACCTTTTAGACCGTTTCAACCCAGAATAAACCCTAGGGCTTCCAAAGTACAAATATAACATTAAGGGACAAAAGAAGCAGCCTTTGGAGTGCCTTGATCAGCCACCAAAAATGAAACCTTAAAAGAGAACCTTGAGAGATCGAGAAAGAGATGAACGAAGAGAGAAGAGGAAGACAATGGAGACACAACGTGCTTCTCAAATTAAGAGGCTCTCCAAAGTCACTGCCTCACATCATTCTATTGAGTTTTGGTTCATATGTATTTCAACTTTATTCAATTATAAAATTGGGATATATAGTTGATTATAGACTTGCATTATGGATGATGTTTTGCACCTAACTTTGGATTATTATTGTTGATTTAATGAAATTTGATTATTTTACATATTTATTGAATTAATTGTGATTTATTCTTCACTTCACATCTCAATAATAAACTAAGAAGGTAAATCAAGAGAAAATGATTAATTTGGGCTAATGAGAGTTAGGTAGATTAGTAGATTCAGAATTAAATCAAGTTGGTAAACCTTGTGTAGAGAGATCACATTTAAGTTTCCAGTTGTTTATTAGAAAACTTAAGAACAAATTAGGTTTTGGATAGGTTAGTGATTGAGAGATTACAACTTCCCATAATCTGATTAAGGTTTATATTTTAGGGTTCAATTATTACTTGAGAGAGAGTAATTGACCCGAGGATCATCTAGAATCGCTAATTCGATAAATCGTAATAACTTAAGTTCACATTAAGGATATATAATTTTTCCTTTCTCTCTTTCAGTAAACTCATTAGGTGGAATTTAAGGTGCACGATCATTGTTCATCAAATTGCTAAATTTCATTTAATTTTTATTCAATTTCGAATTAAATTTGTTAATCATCATCGTGGTTGTTTTTAATTAAGTGTTAATTGTCAATTATTGTTTTGTCAATTGATTTAGCTAATTCTTGTGTTGAAATTTATCGTTTGTTAAATAATAGTTTAGTAGTTTCTGACCTTATAATTTTGGGCTAGATTAACCCTTCTTGTGACAATGATACCTTAAGTACTATGCGAATGGCCCATGTGCTTGCAGTACTATCAAGGTTATAAATATTAGAAATTTTTATACATAAGCCGTCTATCGTTAATCATAACCTAAATTAAAAAATCTAAACTAATTGCATCACATCACTTGCACAAAACCCAAATTAACTGACCATGAATCTAAGAACATACATAAATCCTAACTATTAGGCATAAATTAATCCAAAGCATTACAAAATTTCCCTTAACATAAGCTATTAAACATTCAAATACCTAATAAATTCATATCTGAAAATGCACACAAATAAGATCAAATAACCAAGATTAATCCTGGAAAATTGAGGGAGTAAACATCCATTGATATAACATCTTCTTCCTTACAAAATTCATACAGGTCATCTATAAAATCCATCAAACATTCATTCTAACATTCTAGAACATGTACAAATATGATTAGCACTAAAAAAGCTTTAAACTAATGGAGTGAATATGAAAATAAAGCATTGAAACTAAAAGAGAATAGCTAAGCTTATGGAAAAACAAAACAAAACCTTCCCTACTAGTTCCTCCTCTCTTCTAAGAGTTTTCTAAAAATGGAAGATTTTGAGAGCCCTTCTCTCTTCTTAGAGTTTTCCTAAAAGTGGCAAATCGGAGACTAGGTTTCTAGGTCATTTGTCTTTCTTTATATATTATTTTCCATTTAGGGTTAAGGGTTTTCCCATGCCTAAAAAGTTTAAAATGTACCTCAAAAACTCAAATCCAGAAGTGACCCCATGTCTATCTGCATGCAAGTGACTCCCTATAATGTGGCCCTGCTCTCAAGCTTCTGTCATGATCATGGTCTTAAGTTATTTCTCGGGTCTTCTCCAATTCTCCTCTAAATGCCCTTGATGGTTTCTCCTCTATGAATGGCTCTCTAAACTTTTTCAAACTTCTTCCTTTCAACATATTTTTTCTTGTTTTTCACATTTTTTTGTTTTATTATTTTTTTAACCAGGGTGGAACTTGGCGGGGATGGGACCCCATTTATTAATTGCAAAATAAAAAGAGTATAACGGCAGTGCTTAAGACTTACCCAATAATGGAAAACATCCATGAAACTCTCAAGTAAGGAAAGCATTTTTGGTCCAAAACCAACAACCCCTTCGTAGTAGATGACAATGAAAAATCATCCTGGAAAACCCTAGATGATCCAGAGGAGCCAATGCGTGCTAGGCAATCAACTAGAGCATTGGTCTCCCGAAATAGATGAGGAATGCTACAATTACATCTCAGCATAATGTGTGATATCTCCTGCAGGGCTAACAAGTATCTCCATCGATAATTTTCTTGATGTTGTAATAGTTGGGCTAGGACGCTACTATCAGTTTGAATAAGCACATTTTGGAATCCCAACTCCTAACACCTTCTCACCCCATTTAAAATTCTAGCAACCTCTACATCGAAGCTAAATCTGACACCAAGGAATTTTGTTTCTCCAAAAATACAACCCCCACTAGCATTGCAAATTATATAACCATAACTAGATGGTCCAAGTGCTCCCAAGGCCGATCCATCCGTGTTCAAAATGGTGTCATAATTTGGTTTCGTCTGCCAACTCATGGAGCGCACCAAACGTGAGCTATGGTGTGAAAATTTCACTCCAAATAGTGCCTCGATTCTTTTGGATTCAAATACCAATTTCATCGTCAAGTTTCCGACACGCAACATCCCTATCAAGTGTTCCTTGACGGCAAGCTTTATGTTTGGCAACGAGCATTTTTCTTGCTAAAAATAGAACCTATTCTGAACCTTCCATATCTCCCAGAAAATGTAGAAAGGCACAGCCATGTATATTGCATTTAGGACTGATGAAAAATTTGCATTCCTCCACCAAGCACACATAGAACTCCAAACGTTGAGGGAGGGCTGAAAAGATAAATTCAAGATGGAAGCAAAATGTCTTCAGATATTGTTAGCCTTCAGACATCCCATAAACACATTAAGTATGGTTTCTTCATGCTCGAAACATAAAAGACATCGTGAGGGGCTTAGGGCAAAACCGTACTTACGCACGACATCTGGAAAAGGTAGTAATCAGTTGAACATGCGCCACATGAAAAGGGATATCCTCAAAGGAATAACCCGATGTCATAAACTCTTTGCAATGGCATGATGCTATAGAGGCTTACGTAAAGATTCATATGACTTGTTGTTGTAGGTTGCCAAATCAGCAAATCATCCCCTTCATCGAACTCTAGCTCCAAGTCCATCAAAATCTCGACAACCGTATTAGACAAATAAAAGTGGCAAGACCTAATCAATTAACCCTAATTGAATTAGAAAATTCCAAACTTATAACCTCTTGATTGATAAAATTTTCCCTAACGTATTTAATTAGATATGAAGTTGTCTAATAAGCAATTAATTTCACAGACAAGATCTTTATTTGAATGATTTTTAATTTGATAATTGCAAGCCTATTAAACTACCCACTTTCTTTACAGAATCTAATGTTATTACTTTTGACTCACTTTCTAGATTTATTATCAAGTATAAGCATGCGCTGTTATCACCAACATAAGAATATGTATTGAAATCAACAATAATCAAAGTCACAAAAATAAATTCAAAATAAATCCTAATATGAAATCTTGGAATTCATATTATACATCAAGAATAATGAAATAACTAAAGAAAAATTTAAAAAAACTTTATTTAAGTCTTGATCTAGAAAGCTAGAATTCTTAGACGTTCTTTTTGATCTCCCATGTTTGACTAACTGTTTTCTATTGGCTGTTACATTTTTTATATCTTTCACGTCCTTAAATAGTGTATTAAGGTCTTAAGTGTGTAACTAGGGTTTTTTCACTTTGATTGTTTCTAAAAATACCCCCAAACCCTAAAACAAATGAAAAAAAAACTCATGCTTGGATAGTCTCTTTCACAATGGTGACATAGGAGTCACGATCGTGCTCCTTGAAAATTTCTCCCTATCATGATCATGCTTTATGAAACACGATTATAATAGAGGTTATGCAGCCCCATTCACACCAGTTATAATCGTGCTCCTTCTGCACGATCAAGAAACCCTTTAAATAGCTTCCATCTTCCTTATTCTTTAATTATCTTAGTTCCATAAATAGAAACACATTAAACGACCCATGAAATATAAAATTAAGATTGAAATCATGCTCTAAACTGCCCAAACACTTAGAATATAAACAAGCACTCACATTAACACAATTCTAAGCCTATACATATGATAATCATCTAATAAACACCTAAAAACATACTAAAACACCTATGAAAACATAGTATGAACTAGACTTATTAAACTTCTTATATAAATAAAAAACCATAATTCGCAATTTGTAATTACAATTTTCAAAATAATTCAATTGATGTCTCTTATCAAATTTCCTTATACCACATAATTAACCATTTATCAATCTAAAAATAAAACTATTATATTGAAAATAAATCAATAAAACTAGGCTAATGATATGAAATGCTGAGATGACTTGACTAACCTAACGAAAATCGATGCAAATACTATAAAAACATCCATATATATCATATTAGCTCTAACATCCATATTTGTCTCTCATATTATGACCATGTCAACACTGTATACCATCTATTTTTAAATTGATTATCGCATTTCCTTACTGATAGATGTTCATGAACGTGTTCTTAATAAGTTATATCAAAATTTTAAGGGTCTTAAAGATTGTGGTCCCAAAAGATATATATATCAGTTGCTTTCTTGGGAAGTTCAACTCATTGTGGAAAATTTTCGTCGACATACCCAAGGCAAGTTCATGGTGTAAGCACCTCCTTAGCAATTCCTTCCATCTCTCCCATGTTTCATATAAGGTCTAGCCCCCTAACTATTAGAATAAGGAAATATCACTTTTGAGTTTAATTTCCCGTGTTAGAGTAAAGTATTCAGCTAAAATTTTCTCAGCTAACCTATTCCACATGGTGATAGATCCTAGAGGTAGCGACTCTGACCATGACTTAACTTAGTCCCTCAAAATGAAAGGGAAAAATCTCAATTAGATGACATCTTTTAAAATTTTGTTTATATTGAATGTTTCATAAATTTAAGCTAATGATGGAAGATATGAGAATTTTCCTTTGGATGTGTAACCGTACTAGAAGATATAAGCTCAGGAATGTAATGATAAAAGACAAATTAAAGATCGCTAATATTAATGAAAAATTAAGAGAGAAAAGACTTAGGTAGTGTGGACATATTAAGAGGAAACATCCAAAAAGACAAAGAAAATACCAAGAATCTAGAGGAAAATGAAGAGTTTTAAACAGTGAGAGGAGAGAAAATCATGGGTTAGAGAAAGTGGGTCAAATTTTGAAAGTGAGTGAGAGAAAAAAAGAGGGAGGAAACTTTAAGTTTCCCTTTGGATGGAATTCCCACGATCGTGGGAATTGTTTACTGTCTAGAAACTTTCTAGAGAGATTTCCCACACTCGTGGGAATCATCACAATTCCCACAAACATAGGTTTTCTTTCCAGAAACTTTCTGGAGAGATTTTCCATGCTCGTGGGAATCACCATAATTCCCACGAACGTGAGAATTGGTGATCCTCACAATTTTAAACCTTCTTCCAAACTTATATGTATTCTCAATGTTCCCAAAACCTACAAACACATCAATTTAATATCCTCATCAAGGATTTCAAAAAAACAACTTGAAATTCAAACAATATCAAACCAAAGAAATCAAACAAAAACTAGATGAAGTCATTCAAAAGGGAATAAACATCCATGGGCTGCCTCCTATGTAATGCTTCTTTTAACGTCTGTGGCTTGACTCTCTATCCTTGAAAACTGATCCAAGATCAGTTATAAGTGGCTTGTTTCCACCTTTTTCATTTAACAATGGTTTTGTAGCTTGTAAGCTTTAAATTGAAAAATAAACTAATGGACATTATTGATCAAGTTAAGAAAACCACTTAACTTTATAAACATCCTTTTTATTATCAAACTATCAATAAAATAGGGAATAATGAAACTCCTTATATGTTCCATCGAATCCAATAGCTTGTCCTGTATGAAGGTGAGGTGCTCTCTTTCTTCCTTAATCACTTCGTCTCCCCTGCTTCTTTCGCTTCATAAACAGAGACTTCCATAACTTCTTCAAACTTGATATCTATTGTCATCTGTTTTTCATCGTTTTATTCTTCAAAAGATTCAAACACATCAATTATCCTGAATGAGCTACTATCTTTTGGATTCTTAAATACATCATACATGTTGAATGTCTTTTGATCATCATCAATCCAAAAGATAGAATTCTTTTCATGAAAATTTACTGAAGCTTTTTCATGTTCACCTTTGGCATATCAGAAACTGGTGAACAATAGGGAGGGTTGGCCTTCTTTTCTTCAATCTCATTTTTTGTCTCTTGTTCTTCAATAAATAGGGTTCAATATGGTGTTCTACTAATTCTTCTACCTCTTCCTCATTCTTAAGTGTGATAGCTCATATTGCTCTCATTGATGTAATTCCATATTTCTTAAAGATTCTTCCACACTTCTCTTACAAAATTCATAAGAAACTATCTTACTTGAATCTTCAAGTTCTAAACAGAAGCAGCATGAGTTTCAAGAATTTGATCAAATTTATTTTCCAATCTCTTCTGAATTTCCTCCTAGCTGGAAAATATCCCCTTCTGGTTCTCTTCTTAAGCTGCCAGTTTGGAACCAAACATCTCCATAAACTTGTCTAACTTACTCTCCATCACTCTAATTTGATCTTGCTAAAATTCAAATAGGTCTTAATGTCCCGTGTGAGTACTTACATTGTTGTACCAATAAAAATTTGGGTGGTTCTACCATCTTGCAATGTATGTGTTCCAATAAGAATCGATACTTCCCCAACCATATTGCACCTTATTGTAATTTGCAAAAGTTCCTTGCTCCGTATAATAATTCTCCTCCATCATTATTCTTTCTATTTCTTCTCGGAATCTATCTCTTTAGATGTCTCATTCTAAGGTGTCTTGAAGTGTTATCAAATTCTATCGATCTTCGCATGTTCCTTATGTTCATGCACCTACAAATACACAAGGAAAAGTATTAAAAACTCTTAAATCAAAGTAATCTAAATTAAATATGATGATAAACAATCAAGCCCTAGCAACGATGCCAAAAACTTGTTGATGGTAAAGCTATCTACTTTTTTTGCACTAAAAAAGAAGAAATGAATGGGTTATGACTTGTAGTTAAACGTAGTGGATATCGATCACATAGGGATTGAAGCCTAGACACCGATTAATTTAGACACAACTTTGTTTAAGAAATGAAATTGTTAAATGTGAATAATTTGGAAAATTAAATTAAAAATAAAAGACTAACGCAAAGTAATAGACAATACCAAAATGTAGAAAAATTGAAATTCAAGAATATTAAGACTAGAGATTACTTTTTTTCTTATTTTGTCTCCCTCCTATTTTATCAATTGAATTGCGTCTCATTCTAGATTTCCAAATATACTGATTACTCTCTCTTAAGGTTTAACTATTTTTCCTTAGTTGAATTAACAAGAATAAATTGGACGATCTCTCAACATATCTAAGGACTCTACCGATTCAACTAGTTATTAAACTATCCTATGGGTGATCAACTGCCTAGCCGAGATCTCTCTTTTAGCTATTCAATTAACATGATGATTGCCACTCTATAGGTCGCCAACTTTCATTGTACAATCCTACACTAATATTATCTTACTCACTCTCTCGATTTGTTGTAAGATAAGAAATAAAAACAACAATCATGACACTTCATTCATTTCAATAAAATAGGAGTTCAACACAATAGTTCCAAAAGCAATGCCTAAAACTAAATCAGCCTAACATGGTCTTCATAACATTATCAATATTCAAATAAACCATTTTTACAAATTCTAAAAGAGATCTAGATGATAGAAAATTGAATAGAAAGACTCCTCTTCCTTGTCAAAATCTAGAATTTTAATTTTGATGTGCTATTGTGCCTAATTTTGATGATGATCCTAGTCTTCAATCTTTCCTTAAGGCTCTAAATATGTGTTCTTCATTCAAGGATGATGTTTCTACATGTGGGTGTCGTCTTCCTTGAAGATGGAGGCTTAATGATGCCTAAATAGTCCAGAAACCCTAGGTTTAATGAAGCTCCCCATTAAGTCTCAGATTATAATTCCCACGCCTGTGGGAATTTGCATGATTCCTATGAGTGTGGGAATTGGTCACAGATTCACTCTTCTTTTCTTCCCCTCTTTAATCTTTTGTTCAACCTTTAAGTTGCTCCCTCTTCTTTCACACATAAAAGTAGTCAATTCTTATCCTCAATTAGCATCAAACACATAAGAACAAAAATGGAAATCAAACTTAATGAAAACATACAAAATAAATCATAAACTAGAACAACAGACAACAATTATGCTAGAAAGCTTATTTTAATTATCTATAAAAACATGTACTAATGCACACCTATCAAACATGTCATAAAGGTCACACATAAACAAAAGACAGTGAGACTGATATGGATGTGTCAGTCTAATAAGGCTTAAAATCTCACTGGCTTTTATCTACCACTACTTACTACTCTTCTAATGATAATGCACATTAACCAATCACAAGAGTAAAAGCACATGCTAAAGTTTCCATAGATTCTTCTAGTCAATTCACACTCTAATCACGATTATATAGTTTTCAAAGCAATAAAAAATAAGAAATTTTTATTTTATTTGTTTAATTTTGAAAACTTACTAAGAAGCCATATCAGCACCAATTAAGCTAAAAAACATGCAGAAAAACTAAGATCCCTAACCCTACTCTTAAAACTTACATTGCCCCCAATGCAACATCAAATGCAAGAAATGGATTGTTTAACAAAAATAACATATGCGAAAATGTAAATAAACAGAAATTAACTTCCCTTGGGTTGCCTCCCAAATAGTGTCATTATTTATTGACATTGGCTCGACTCTATATTGCTCACATCAAGTGACGTTATTCACATCTTCTAGCATCAACACTTCCAAATCCTCCATTTGGAAGCCTTCATATTACGGCTTTAAGTGATGACCATTCAATCTAAATGTCTTATCAGTTTTTAGACTCCGTATCTCCACTGCACCAAAAGAAACGATAAGTAACAAAAAATGGACCATCCCAATGAGAACGCAACTTACCTAGAAATAATTTGAGCTTAGAGTGATATAGAAACACTTTCTATCCCACCGAGAAGCTTTTCTTTGAACTGATTTTATCATGAAAAGCTTTTGTCTTCTCCTTATATATCATTGCATTCTGATAGGACTCATTCCTCATCTCTTCCAATTCTTATAGCTACAATTTTCTATGCACAACCACATCATCCAAATTTATGTTACATCTTTTTATAGCCCAATATACCTTGTGTTGCAATTCCACTGGAATGTGACATGGTTTCCTAAACACTAGTCTACATGGAGACATCCCAATTGATGCTTTTTAGGCCATCTTGTAAGCCCATAATGCGTCATCTATTCTTACTCTCCTATCCTTTCTATTAGGTTGCATTGTTTTCCCTAAGATTGCCTTTCTTTCTTGGTTTACTTCAGCTTGTTTGTTGGTTTGGGGGTGGTAAGAGGTGGAAATCTTGTGCATAATGTGATTTTTTAAAATAATGTTTCCATCACCCTATTGCAAAAATGGGTTCCCCTCTCTTTAATGAATGCTTTTGGTATCCCGAATCTAGAAAAAATGTTCGTTTTAACAAAATCTACAACAACTTTGGCATCATTAATTCTAGTGGCTTTAGCTTCCACCCATTTAGAAGCATAATCAACTAAAAGCAAAATATAATTAAAGCCAAAAGATGAAAGAAAGTACCATAAATTCAATACCCCAAACGAAAAATTTTCACAAAAGAGCATAAGATTTAGGGTAATTGATCCTTACGAGACATATTAGCTAACCATTGGCATCTATCATATGATTTGTGGATGTATGCATCTTTGAACAATGAGGGCAAGTAGAAACCACTCTTCAAAACTTTATAAGTTGTTTTTTTTACTCCAAAATGTCCTCTACATGTATAAGAATGAAAAAAGGTTAAGATCGAGGGTGTTTCTATTTTAATTATAAACCTCTTGATGACTTGATTTGCACAATGCCTCTAAAAATACTAGTCATCCAAATTTAGTACTTCGCTTCATTTTACAACTTGTCCCTCTGTGTCATTGACAAACCAAAAGGTAATTCATTAATAACTAAAAAATTAATAATCTCGGCACATTACGGTGGTGTAACCGATAGAAAATAATTATTCATATGAAAATGTCTCTCTCAAAGGGTTGTCACCTCTTTTTTATCTCGAATCTATAAGTCAAACTCCTAACGGAGAAGAATCCATCTAATCGACCTTAGTTTTGCTTCTTTCTTCACTAGAAGGTATCGTAAAGTCGCATGGTCAAAATAACCAATTACTTTAGCCCCAAGCAAATATGAATGAAATTTTTGTAACATAAAAATCATAGATAAAAGTTCTTTTTCAGTTGTTGAATAATTTAATTGAGCTGGATTGGGGGTCTTTGAAGCATAATAGATGGGATGTAAAGCGTTGCCTACTCTTTGTCCTAAAACAGCTCCTATTACATAGTCGCTTAACTTGAAGAGGAGGCTCTAATCTGGTTGTTGAATGACCACTAGGGATGTCAAAAGCTTTTTTAAGTTTTTTGAATGCTTCCTTACACTTATCTTCAAACTCAAAGAAGACATTTTGTTGTAGCAGCTTGCAAAATGGTGCAGCTATCTTTGAAAAGCCCTTAATGAATCTTCAATAAAAAAAACTATATGTCCAATAAAATAATGCACTTCTTGCATAGTAGAGGGGTAAAGTAAAGAAGAAATAAGATTGACATTAGATTTTTCTACCTCAATACCCCTAGCAGTTATAACATGCTTAAAATTATACTTTGATTGTGTTGGAGTTATGTAAATATAGTGCCCTGGAAAGCAAGTGTATTTACATGTAACTTTATCTTCTTTAGTTACAGTTTTGTAATGAAAATATTTATTATTAATAAAA
>JAOSBO010000007.1:4209540-4236376 GCA_027563915.1 Erythroxylum rotundifolium
GAAAAATGATTTCTTAAAAGTTTTGAAATCTAACGTTTCTCCAAATATAGCATGCTTTCTTTTTCCGATCCAACATATTGATCATAAAAATGACATTTTTTTAAATTTAGCACAAGGTTAGTTTCAAAGCATTGTGCCAAGATAATAGCAATATTCTCAAGGACTTCATCGAAGAAAGAACCATAAACACTAAAATCATCCATGAATACCTCAACGATTTTCTCAACCTACTTAGAAAAAATGCTTACGATAAATTTTTAGAATGTGCCAGGTCCGTTGCATAATCCAAATGGCATCCTTTGGTAAGTAAACATACCAAATGGGCATGTGAAGGTAGTCTTTTCCTGATATTTTGTTGCGATTGGGATTTAAAGATAACTTGAAAAGCCATCTAGAAAACAATAATAATAATAACTAGCCAATGTCTCAAGCATTTAATCAATAAAGGGAAGGGGAAAATGATCTTCACGACTTGCTAAGTTCAACTTCCTATAATTAGGAAGCAACTTACCTTCTTGATTGGTCACAACTATGATTTCAAACTTCTTTGGAACCATTAGTATAGGACTTACCCACTTACTATAAGAGATTGGGTAAATAACCCCAGTATCAAGAAGCTGTAGCACTTCCTTCTTCACCACTTCCATCAATGGAGGATTTAACCTACTCTGAGCTTGCCTTATGGACTTTGCATCCTCGTCTAACAAAATGTGATGTAAGAATATAAATGGGTTTATTCCTTAGATATATGTGAGCATCTACCTAATGGCCTTCTTATGCTCGCTCAACATTTGAACCAACCTGTATTCTTGATTTGAAGTCAACTTTGTTGAAATGATAACTAGGAGAGTCTGCTTATCTCCCAAATAGGCATACTTGAGGTATGTAAGGAGTGGCTTCAATTCTACTTGAAGTGCTTGCATATCAGAAGGTAATAACTTATGGTGAGATTCAGATAACTACATGGAAGTCAAATCATACCTCTTTGGAGGTTTCCCTAATGATTCCAAGGCATCCACCATTTCAACCAACTCTTCTCCCACTTTAACGTCATTGTTTCCTCCTACTTTTATACATTCAATCAAGACTGTTTTTAAATGATCCTTACAACTGAATTGAAACATTTCCTACACTAGAGGATCAATCACTTCAATAAAGGAAGCATAGTGATCATCATGGAGATGTTTCATGGCATCAAAAATATTAAAATGAATCGTTTCCCCATCAAATTACATCGTGAGAGTGCCCTCATGAACATCTATATTAGTTTGCACCGTAGAAATAATCTACAAAATAAGATAGGTATTGGATTGTATGCAAAGTTATAGTTCATATCAACAACATAAAAATCTACAAAAAGCACTAACATTTTCACTTGCATCCAAACATCCTCAATTATAATATTAAGGTAAGTGTTAGTGCAGTCAGCTAATTGTATGATAACACTTATTTCTATCAAAGGAACCAAATTCAAGGAAGTATAAATTAAACGAGACATAACATTAATGGAAGCTCCCAAATCCAATCTAGCTCTATTAATCACACTGTTACCAATTTTGTAAGGAATGGTAAACATACCTAGATCCTAGCATTTTAGGGGTATCCTCTTCTTAAAAACCACCAACACATTCTCACCCATCATAACCATTTTGCCACCTCTTAACTTCCTTTTCTGGTTATAGGGTTCTTTGAGGAATTTAGCATACCTTAGTTCTTGCTTAATTGCATGAAATAAGGGTTGTGCACTTCCACTTTTTAGAAATTCTCTAATAACTCTTTATCTTTTTCCTTCTTGCTCGATCATGTCAATATACTCGAAAAACATAAAGGATTAGTCTTAAAGATATTAGGACTTTGAAAGTTTACCTTTGTACTTAATGAATGTTTTTATCCTTTCCCAACTCCTTCTTGATTTCTTCCTTGTTAGTAATCCTTGGTGGAGTTCTCTTGGGACCCTTAATGTCGTTTCCACTCCTTAAGGTTTTAACACTTACATTCTTCGGGTTCACCTCAGGTTGAGATGGAAGTTTTCCTGCACTTTATGATTCCTAACAGTTGAACCTCACTGCCATCTGACCCAATTGGTTTTCCACATTTTGTGTGCTTTCTTTTGTCTCCTGTTGAATTTGTTGTATACCTTGCTGAAGCTATTGCTACATACTTTGTTGAAATTGTTGCATAATTTATGGAAATTACATATTGTTAACAGTAAGAGTCTTGACAATTTCATCTAGAGATGTTTATGAACTAGAAGAGGAGGCTCTTTACGCTCCTTATGGCCTTATTTGAAATTGTTGTGCTCCTTGTGACTGATTTTGGAAGTAATTATACTACTTATTCCCTCCGTAACTCAAGTTGGGATGATCCCTCCAACTTGGGTTATAAATCTATAAGTACGGGTTTTATTGATTTGGAAAGTTCCCTTCTACAGTATTCACATACTCCATACTTCCTCTTGTAGTGTCTGATACTCATCAGTCAGATTGCTCATGTTTGAACAAATTCTCTATGCTTTTATGTGTGCTTATCCAAATGCCATATGTCTAACAAAAGGTGTTTATTCATCTAATAATGCTCAATAGATGAAGTACTTATCTCGTTTACACGTCGAACATCATTGCGAGTGCCAAATTGTTAAGTGTTAATGGCCATTTACTCAAGTAGAATCCCAGCTTCAATGGGAGTCTTCTTACACAATGCCCACCACTCGCCACATCAATCAAACTACTCTCCATCGATAGTAATCCTTCATAGAAATACTAGATGAGAAGTTGCTCTAGAATATTATAATGCAGACTACTAGCACATAGCTTTTTAAATCGCTCCCAATACTTGTAAAGAGACTCTATATTGTGTTGCTTGACACCACAAATTTTTTTCAGAATACTTGTTGTCTATGATGCTGGAAAATGTTTTTCCCAAAATAGTCTCATCATCTTTTGCAAAGTATTCACACTCCAAACAAGTAAATCAAATAAACAATCCTCCGTTGCATCTTTTAGTGAGAATGGGAAAGCCTTTAACATGATTTGCTCATCTATCACTACTAGAGGTTTCTTGCTTAGACAAACCATATCTTAACCTACAAGATCATTAAAATTAGGTAACAAATGTATTACATATTTTAGCTCAAAAGTAACAAGCTCAGCAAAATTTGTAAATGTAATGCATAAAGCTCTTTGGGTTATGGTGCAACCAACTCCCTTAGCATTCTCAAATTTATAATTGTTTCTCCTGATTTAGGCTATGGTTCTACTTTCGAAGTTATTCTCGCTTCTCTTCATAATCATCGCAGTTTTCTCTCGATCTTCCGATCAAGTTGCTCAAGTTCCCTATAAGGAGATCTTGTCACTAACATACTCTAACACTAACAAATGGTTAAAAATTAACAAATAACAAAAGTAACAATTATAAACAACTATATACACAAAACATCAACCAAAATAAAAAAATAAATCACCATACTCCCTGGCAACGGTGCAAAATTTTGACAGTATGTGTCGAGTGCACTATAAAATTTTCCTAACTCTGCACGCTAAAAAAAACTTGTAGAAATGGTAAGTCTGGATTGTATCCATAAGAAATGTTGATTTAATTATCATAAAGAAAAAT
The DNA here is from genome assembly GCA_027563915.1 of Erythroxylum rotundifolium. Taxonomy (NCBI): domain Eukaryota; kingdom Viridiplantae; phylum Streptophyta; class Magnoliopsida; order Malpighiales; family Erythroxylaceae; genus Erythroxylum; species Erythroxylum rotundifolium. Next base: position 4,213,153 of record JAOSBO010000007.1, read on the forward strand.
CGTTTATGTAAAGGAAATTAAAGGCAGGTTTTGGGTTTTGAAGTAATTCAGAAAATAAAGTAAAATTAAACTAGAAAAAAAAACAATAAAAAATGATAAAAGTGTCAAATGTGTACAAAGTTCGATTCTAAGATCAACCTTTGCCTAAACACGATTAAATATATCCTATCATTCTAATGTTTTCACACCTCTCCTTAAATTATTGATCATGGACTGACAATATGCTCCACTAATCCCGATTTGCTCTTAGGTTATGTTTAATTAAGAAGCGCTTATTAATTAAACTTACCCATCGAATAACCTAAGATACGATCTTTAGATTCAATTATGTAGCCACATTACAAAGTGAAAAATGGATCAATATAGGGAGTACCCACACACGTTTAGGTTATCTAATCTAGGTTACATTGTTCCTAACTATTTAAGACCATTAGTGGCTACTAACAAACATCACATATAATAATTGTGAATTATATTCAACAGTCTAGAAATAGGTTTGTAACAGAATAATCCAAATAACATATCAAGATTATCTTTACAAAACCCGATTCAATCTTCACAAACAACAATAATAATATGAAAAGAGATTCAACATTAACAAGATAAACTTAATCGTGATTCGGACATCGATTTCACCTTTAAACTAATGATGGGATGTTAGCCATCCATCTCTTCCATTAATCTCTAATAAAAATAGTTGTTGTTACCTTTTTCCATCTTGAAACCTAAATAGAAAATAATTACGAATAGCTGTTGTCCATTACTATCTTTATTGTTCACATTATTCCCTTTTGAAACCAAAGAGAATTGATGATGAATGACATCTCCACAAGTGTCTCCTCATTCCATCTTGAAAACCCTAGGAAAATGATGATGAATGGCATATTGGAGGTCCCTTCACTCCTAACTTGCCCTCACACACCTCTCCTTTCTATCTTTCAAAGCTAGGTTAAAAATGGACAACTAAGTTAAATAGGTAGCTGGCTCAAAATGGGACAGTTGGCTTAATTCACTTTGCCTCATGGTAGGCTAAAAGAATCCCTATAGATGATGTTACAGCCTTGGTCTTGTGGCTGTAAAAGTTTAATTGTTACAACTATGAGATCATAACTGTAACTTTTTAATTGTTACAATATGCTCTATTTTGTCTCTTTTCTTCTTTTAATCTTTTTCTTCTTCTTGCTCCATGAAGACAATAGAGTATTAACATTAAGAAGATGGCTCAATAAGTATGCTCTTGGGTCACTTTAGCTCCTTCACTTTCAAAATGTACCTAAAAACAAATATGACCTCAAGTGAGTATCCTAAACATTTTAAGTGATTAATCACTAAGTGCAATGGATTAAATGTATCAACAATTAAACACAAATCATACCTAAATGCATGATTGATACAATTATATTAACTAAATTCCTATAAAAAATAGCTTTATGCTGCAAAATTGAATTTTAACTCCATGTTTCAAACATATGACTCTAGATCTCTATTTCATCACAGAGTGGCAAAAGGAAAAACCTTAAGATAGATTGTGTAAGATTTTCCTTTCGTAGTTTTGAAGATGGATGAGTATTTTTGCTATAGCCTTCTTTGTAGTATTGATAAGATGGTGTGTGTTGCCTATATTTTGTATGTAGAAAAGAATACGTTTCTCCTTAACTTTGCTCAAATTTTTCATAAGGATAAACTATTTTGTTCCTTCAATATGGTAGTTGTACCCTTTTTCAACTACTTCATTTAAACCTTCTAGATTATTAAGAAAATTGTTGAATTTGAAAGGGATTTTGATAGACTTTCTGGAATTACCAATGCAGATAAAAATTAGGGGGTGATATAAGAATTTAGTGTTTAGGAAGTTAGCTTTGGAATGAGGGAAAGCTTGAGTTCACTTTAGGATTATGAGACTCTTATTCAACTTCTTCATGAGAAAAGAACTCTCTCTCTATTTATTGCTCCAAGTAAAGAAATCACCCACAAAAGGTATATTAGTTACATGTATAATATAGAGAGAATTTTTTAGATTATCACAGAAAGACCTATAAGAATAGTTGCCTTTAACTTCTTTAGCAATTGAAATCACCCAACATAAGCTAGGGTCCATTTATAGAGGAAGTATACCCCTTAATTTTTTCCATAAGTCTAGCATTTGATAAGGATAATTGAAAGCCTAATCATAGACATGTATGTAGAGATTCCTATCTCCTTGAGATGTAACTCCATATGAATAAGTTTATCCTATTCTATAGAACTTAAGATAAAGATATTTGCTTCATTGCATCACTATGATTCCCCCATTTTTATATGCAATGTAGTTATGGATTAGCTTCTAATGATTTGGAAAAAGCTTTATTAAGTCACATTTTCCTTGTTTGATATGTCTATAAAATGCCTAGTAAGACAGGAATATTTTCTAAAATGAAATCCTTCAACAAGAATTTTTTTCTCATGGGAATAAGGATGTTTGTCATTCTAAGCTAATATAATCATGAGTTTAGGCCCTTTAAGGGGGACTTTTTCTTCCTTCTAGATCTTCTTCTATTAGCATGTCTAAAAGCATTCTCTATATTTGTAGGTTTGTTCAAACATAGATGATAATTGGTAGGGGTATTTATAGAATTATTATGTTATGTTGCTTTTATAGATCCAGACTACGTATTGGTATGCCCATTTATGGCAGTTGTAATAAGATAGGAATTGCTTACAATTGTTGGAGTTTGAGTTTCTTGATTGTAGTGTTTTCTTAAGGACCATTATTGGGTCCCTTTTGAGATTCTGTGGTTTTCTTTTTAGTAGGTATTGTCTCTAAGTGATTAGTTATATTATCAGCTTCTAGAAGATCCTAAGAGAAACCAAATTTGAAAGTTATGGTTTTCTAGGTTTTTTTGTTGTCACTATTAAAGGCTTCCAAGTATAGGTTACTATTATAACAACTTCCACTAGCTCAAGATTATCATTCATTTTTAGGATAGGTATTTCTTGTAGTCATTACTTTATATGTAACATACCACTCTCATAGAGCATATGCCTAAATGTACCAACAAATATTTGAGAACATACTCTACAAGGATGGGACGTTGGGATGATCAAATCAAATCATTTTAAAGTTTTAGGCATCAAACACATCTTTAGCAAACCAATATTCATTTTGTACCATTTCATTTACAAACACATCTAGTTATAAATGTCATTACATTTTAGAATTCACACATATATTGTACAATAGTTGAGAAATACAATTCTTAAAAAGAAATAACTGAAGACATGTGCAGATACAATTGATCCCAACCAATAACTCATGTTTAATTGCAATAGCTATAATCTAATTAGTCTAACTATATCTCCTCTAAACCCGAAATTCAACATTGCAATTTTGATGAGTTTGCGAACTTAGTGAGTAACCATCATTGATGTGCTCACTTATAATAAAACATAATGATATTTCATAATCCAATTTATAAGCAGTTCATATCATATTTCATCATAACTTATCAAGTACATCGAGTTTATCATACTTTCATAAGTATATCAGATAAATTAACATTTTATATCACATCACATCTTCATTTATTTTACAAAGGTATATCAAACATTTCAATAATTCACTTCTACTCAATCATATGCTTCATATAAGGACGTTAATGAAAATGCGCATGTAACTCCATTCATTTTTACTTTTTTGTGATAGAGCGCTTATTTAATATCTCGTATCAATTATGGATACCGGGCTCATTTCATTTTCTATCAATGCATATGAAGCTCATTAATTACTAAGTCTATGGCTCTTTGTGCACATTTTTTAGTTTTAAGTTCTTTTTTACACTGGTTACTCTAGTCAAAATTCCTTTATCTGATCATGCACTTCAATGTGATGCGTCATTCCGTATGCCATATTTCATTTACCTTCAATTGTTGCATCATTTTGTCACTTGTATCAAATTCATCAAATTTAGTCTGACAATTCATAGTCAATTACTCATATTTCATATTCATTTGGGCATTTCTCATCCAATTATTCTCACATTTCATAATCACGTACAAATAAATAGCACTTCCAATATAATCCTAAATATTAAACTCCTCAAACCATCAATGTCTGGAATTATTGCAATCATATCAATAATAGTTGAATATCAAAAAGCTAAACACAAATAATTCAGTCATGATGAGAAAACATCTAGGTTAACTCGCAGTACGCTCTAAATAAACAATTTCTTTGATGATCTGGTAATGCCTGGGTACTGATGATCAATATGTGTATCTATCTTCATGCAATACACATATATTTTACACATCATTAAGTTGCTAATCATATGATTATTCAATCATTCCCATATATTTGTATATATCATGTTTCAATACACGGTCAATTGAGCTTCCGAGTATGTATTCATATACAAAGATCTTAATTGAAATTATACGCTTTTAGATTATTCACTTTATAGATTGTATACTTCCATTTTGCAATTAGGCTTATACCTTAAGTAAGCTTAATTTATTCTAAATCCATCAATCATATATTTAACAACCCTTTCCTAGCATTATATATATTCACACAATTCCCAATTATCATTCATTTATTCCAAATTCATTATTTATATCCTTTAGATCACATTTATATTCATAAGAACACTTCATTCCTTTAACACTTATAAATTCTAAATTTAGATACATTGATATCAAACAATCTTTTCCTTCAGGTATAACATCAATTAACTATTGGGGGTGTCATGGATTCATATATGAAAAATAGGGAGGAAGTGTCAGAATCTAAATTCCGACCATATGACAACCCTGAAAATCTAGAAACACACATGCATGCATAGATAGATGATAAGAACATGAAATTTAAACACTTGTACCTTTTATTCTCCTCCTTTATTGATTCTTCTCCTTGTTTGGGTTGTAACAAACATTAAACCCTTCCTTGATGATCCAAGAACATGTAAAGAGGAAGAACAAGCAATATGTAAGGGTGGTTAAAACACCAAACTTGATGAGTTTAAGTAGATGTTCAAATAGAGAAATAGATCAAGGGTATCTTGCATACAATTAGATTTATGCAACAATTCCATAAATTACATGAAGAAGACTCAAGACCACTTCTCTCTCTCTCTTAGAACTCTTTAAGACCCTTTATCCTCTCTTTTGATTTTGTTAAAAACTTGTAAGAACTCTTGTACATAAGTGAAGAACTCACTTATGTACATCTGTCAAGCCTTCGGTCATGATTGTGGCTGACTTAATTAACACCCTTGCCTTTTTTTTCATCCAATCTTTTATATTGTGACCCTTAGGTTCTTATTTATTTTAGGCACTTGAATCAACTCTTAATTCGAGCAAATCATAGATGGTTTCATGCCACTTGAATTAAATACTAATTTAAGAAAATTATAAAGGGTTTCATGATGCCAATTTACCAAAATTTTAGTGGATCAACACATGAACTCTTCGATAGTTAATTCTCTAACTTAAGAACGTTTCCATAGATAATTACCATGTAGTTCATCCTTTCACCTATTATACCCCACTTGGTTCAGAGTATGGGCTATGTGTCAACTCCAGACTAACTATGTCAAATCTAGTTCAAGTGATGTCAGTTCTTGTCCTAGGATCTCATTACTCCATGTGTCATTGAAGACTCTATTCATGACACATAACTGTTCTGGCCAGAGAAGCTTGAGTAATGACCCCGACAAAAGGTCGTGGGTATCATTTCCTTTTATCAGAAGTGGTGAATCCTTTATTGGCTACCCAATCACCACCTTAAGAGTGACCTCGTCTTGAGGTAACAAGGAATGATGTCAAAGTACAAATTTAGTATCCAAAAGATACTTGAGTACCTCAAGTCTAAGGATATTTGCATCATTGTTATGATGAGAATAATCATTGACATTTGATAGATCATCTATATGATAATCTCATAGTTAGTCATCCAATGTACTTACTACTCTTAGTAAACGTCCATACGTTAACTCCATATATCTCATGCTTACAGTTTGTGAGATCCTCTGCTTGATCAGATCAAGGAGTACAACATTTGCTAGTTCATCTGGATTAATAATTTCTTATCTAATTAATCTTATGACCGGAGATTATTTAGATACTAACATAGTTGCATATGATAGGAATCTTATTATCATGATCTCATCATGATTTCCTTCATGTTATGTTTTATATCATGGACTTCATTAGTTTTGTTTAAGATCGACATCAATTCATATATAAACGAATAAAAATTTAATAAAAATTGCCTTTCTCTTTATTAATCAAAATAATGTTGTACAAAAGTGCTAAAGGCTATTGCCAATGTTAACAACCTAAACTTATCAAACACTTAACCAACTTATCCAACATCAAACTAGGTTCATTTTAAGCCGCAATCAAGTCCAAAAGCATCAAGGTAAAGTGACTTATCCTTAGTTAGTTCAAGAATCACACAAAATAGAATTTTCTACACTTCAAGCCATTTGCCACGATCATTTATGTAACTCCCATGATCATAGGATGAGTGAACCGAAAGTTCACCATTTAATTCTTTCAATTTTTTCTAGATTTTTACATCTTTATACGAATCAAAACATCTTCTTAATAGTCCATAAATTATACCTCAATTAGACCTAAACTATACTCTAATTCTTCATCAACTTCATCTTCAATAACAGCTAAAAATTATTCAATTAACAGCTCATAAATTATTGTCTTTCATACTTAAAAAATTGAAACAAAAACTGTCATTCAAGCATTATTTTTCAGAATTCATTCCATCATCAAAACTCAAGCAATTCTTCCCCATTTAATCATCATAAATTTCTATTATATCATACTACAAAGATCAATACTCTAGTTACTTATTTACCTTAAGTTCTACCTTAATTCATCAAGTTAACTTAGCTCTTCATACATGCAATATCATCTCAAGGGCAGTGACGAGAAGAAGATAGCAAGATCTATCTATTTTTATAAAGAACTTAACTAAGGTGTTAAGGTAATCAAGGACAAAATTTAGGCAGAAATTCAAGGTTGTGAGGAAGAAGTGAATTTCTGTGGTGAGAAGGATAAAAAAGTCTATATTAGTAACCAAAACTAGAAGCTGACATGCAAGGCTTTAAGCTAAAGATGAGTGTCAATGTTTTAGGGATACTTATCATATGTCTAGTAAGGCACATGTCCTCTCCCTAGCTAGTACACATTTCTTTCTATGAAGATGCCAATTGGCACTTAAATGTACTGCCATTTTTCACTCAACCATTGCTGCCATATGTCAATTAATACACATGCCAAATGTCACTCATTTATCTATGCCATTTCTCATGAATTTAATAGGTCTAGTCATCCTAATTTTTCATATGTCAATTTGTCTTACCACTTGGCATTTTTCATAGTCCAAATGTACATATTAATTCATCAATCTCCAAATTGTAACAATTAATTCTAAGTTACTAATATAAACCATCAATTCTTGCCATTGGTAAGCTAAAATACTAGACATTGGAAATGTACATCCATATCACATTCCTTTTAGTTTCATACCCTAGAATATATCAATTGAGCGCAATTTGCCTAGCTCATAATTCATATGTCTATGCTAATATTATGCATTTGAGTACAATTATAAAATCATGTCATAAATGTACCAACTTCATTCTATATGATATCACTCATATGGCTCAATAATCTAACACTTTAAATCCTTCAACAATTTAAGAGACAGGATACCATATTATAGCTTTTATAACAACACATACCTTAGCTTAGTTCTAATTGTTTCTATTGTAGCTTGGTATAGAATAATTTGTTTGCCTACAAAGCTCACTAGATAACCGAGATTAGTGGTTATCTAATACTCTAAAGGGATTCCATAAATGCACATCCATATAAGGACAATAAACTACTTGATTTCTTCACAGTTAATTGTTGGTCTTCATTTTTGCGGTAGGAATGACTTGTTATGTACATTCCATGGACCTAATTCCAAGTCCTCTTTTTTCAAAGGAACTACTGTGAAATTTAAAGAAGATGATATTCTAGTCATTTATTAGAATGTCTTTCAGTCCCAATGTGTTAAGGCCCAATTTTTTTAATCATTTTAGTAAGCATGCATTGAAAGAATTTTGTGATCTGGTTAGATAAATCATTTTTATTGGAGTTTAATTGTTATGTCAAGTTTAGGAGGATTTATTTCACGGATTGATGGAAATTGGAAGTATGAAATGGAAGAATTAAGATTAAGTTATAGTAGAGCATGGTGTAAATAAAATTGAAGAATTAAGAATGCATAAGGGTATTTTGGGTGGATTACTTAAGGTTAAGAGCTCTAAGGCATTAAAGGAAGGGTAAGGTGGACTTTCCTCACCCATTAAGGGTAGAAAGGGAAGAGGAAAAGATTATCTTGAAAATGAGAAGACAAAAACATAAAGGAGGGAGATGAAAATCAAAAGTAAAAAAAAGAGAGAGAAATAAAAGAAGAGAGATTTTGGTGGAGTTTAAAAAGTATAGAGTTTTGAACTAGGTCACAATTTTTCCTAGTAGAGAGATTAGGTTACTCAAGAAGGGAAAAAGAAAGAGGAAAGTAAGAGCTTTACTTAGAACCAAGAATCTCATTATTTGGTGAAGATTCAAGGTAAGATTGATTTTTAATCTTTTGGATTTTTGAAAGGGTTTTTGGTTCACAGAGCTTGGTAAATGTATGAGTTTAAGAGTTCTAGAGTGCATGCGCATTATGGTCTCAAATCTGAAATTTTATTGAATAGGGATTGTTTTCATTGTTAAAGGAAATCATGAGAGGCAAGAGGAGTAAGAGGAAAGGCATCTTTAAATCCAATACCTAAACAAGCAAGGATTTCAAGGTGGGTTACAGTTTTATGACTATGTAATAAGCCATAAATGTTTTCTTTCAAACCAAGAAAATTAAATGGTTTTCAATTATTTAATAAATGTGCATTTTTTTGTTCTTGGTTACGTTATAAAAGTGCTATATGTTACTGAACGATTCAAAAAATGTTTCTTTTTGAAAAAGTTGCAAGTTATGAAATCATGTTTTTAGATATGAAAAGCAAGTTTGCAAGAATTGCCAATTTGGGCAGCAAGTATTCAAGATCATGAAATACAGATTAAGTGGGTTTGGTTTGGTCCATCCTGTTGTCAAGTGCACTTAGACTAAAGGCTTCTCCCCCCTACCCGCTAGTGGCATGGAGCTCCTTTATGGACTCCCTTATGTTTACGACTACACAAAAAGCCACCAAGTGGGATTGTGTTAGTTCGTTCTGTTTACGACTTCACAAGACCATTATATAGAATTGTGATTGTTCGTTCTGTTTATAGACCTTCCAGACCATTCTGATGTGCTATGAAATGTTAGTAAGTTTGATGCATGCATGAACCATATTTGTTCATGAATTGTTTGGTAAAGTGAAAATTTTGTGAAATGAGTATTTGATACTTTTTAAAGCAAAATATCTACGGTTTCTAAAGTGTAAAATGCAATGATTTTGCAAATAATTTCTGCTTGTTTCTTAATTATAAATCTGTCACCCACGAGCTTTAAGCTTACCCCCTCCCAAATTTTTTCTCATTCAGGTGATGAGCAAGGGAGTGAGCAAGCCAAGAGCCAAGGCATCACTCAAATCTGCCTAATTTCTTTTGTATTAAGTTAGATTTTTTGGGAATTCAAGGCTTTAGCCACATTTCAAGTGTATTTTGTATTTTAGTTCTCAAACTTAATGGATGTATTGTGCCTCAAAATGTTCAGTAAAGCTTTGTAATGACTTCTGCCTATACGAATGGAATAGACTTCTGCCTATTATTATGAATGAAATGTCTTTTGGGTTTGATTATAATCACTGCTAAGTTCTCATGTTACATGTGTGGATCAAATGAGTTTGAGGATTTGGGAAGAGTTGGTGTTGATGTTCTGGTGTATTGTGTTTTTGGAATTGAATGAATGGTGGTTGAAAAGATTTAAGTCTGCATTATGTAAGGTAGATTGCAAGAAGGAAACACAGACGAAGTTTATTGTCTGTGATGAACCCAGACGTAAAGGAAAAATATAGAGGAAGTTTATCATCTGTGATGACGTCACACACAGACATAAAGGAAAAATACAGAGGAAGAGTATCTTCTATGATAACGTTACACACAGACGCAAAGGAGAAATATAGAGGGAGAGTATTGTCTGTGATGACGTCACACACAGATGCAAATGAAAGACAAACTCAAGAAACATAGACGCAAGGATCACAGACGACACATCATACACAGATGCAAATGAAAGATAGACTAAAGAAACATAGATGCAAGGAACACAGACGACACATCATACACAGACGCAAATGAAAGACAGACTCAAGAAACATAGACGCAAAGAACACAGACAACACGTCATACACAGATGCAAATGAAAGACAGAAGCAAGGAATCGTCTATGAGGACACGTCATAACACAGACGCAAGGAAAGATAGACGCAAGCAAAGACAGAGGCAAGGAATCGTCTGTGTTATGCGCAAGGAAAGACAAACGCAAGGAATCTTCTGTGTTATGCGCAAGGAAAGACAGACGTAAGGAAATCGTATGTGAGGACACTTCATAACACAGACGCAAAGAAAGATAGACGCGAACGAAAGGCAGATGTAAAATGAAAGGTAGATACAAAATGAAAGGCAGACGATAAAAAACAGACGATAGGTGATCAACATAGACAATGAAAGTCAACTACAGACGATAGAACCCAAATGATAGAACATAGACCGTAAGCAAACACAGATGATGGACCAACCATAGATGATACAAAGGAGAAATTAAACCAGTATACTTGAACAGTCACTTAGTTGGAATTAATCACAGAATTCAATAATTAATGGGATTCAACAAGAGTTGGTTATCGAGGATCAAGAAGTAGATAAGGACTTAGGCTCTAAGTACAAGTCAAGGGACAAAATATTAAGAAGAGGTCAAGATGAAATTAAAGTTTGGGGATTGTCTTGACGAGGGCACTCCACCTTTATGGGATGTGCGTCCAGATGTCACTTAGGACATCAGACACGTGTCTCATAAGGGTAGGGTCCCATCACAATGACTTCCAATTATTAGTGACCTATGCTTTTATAGTTGCAAATGATATTCTTTTGAAACTCTTTAACGATGCCAGATCTTGTCTATAACTAGCTATAGTTTAACATTGTTTTTGGTTGGATTCCTTGTTTAATACATGCACTAAGACAATATGTAATATAATTAGCACTGGTTTAACATTATTCTTGGATGGATTCCTTTATTAATACATGTTCCAAATTATTATGTATCACTAAAGCCAATTAAGTATTTTTACTGGTTGAAGAGTTTGTTCTTGTTGCCTTTTCAGTAATTTTAATGGTGTTGGCCACTTAACTTATTTTAGGAATTCTATACATTTTTTAATTTCTAAAAAATACAAATTCAATATACTATATTTTAATTTATCTCGTAAACATGAATATTAATTTGAAACAGGTTTAGATGTCAATCAAAAATATTTATATTTAATTAAGCGTATATGATAGTAAAGGATCTTGTTTTCACTTACACTTGACTTAAAAAATATCACTATTTTCAACATCAAATATCAATGTTTAAGATGACATAATATTAATATTGATATTTTTAGTACATTAATATTTATATTTATATTAATGTATATCCTTTGCATTTTCTATTTATAAGAAAACATATCTTTTTAAATATATTCCATTAAATTTTATAAATTTATGTTTCAGTGACTAGGTGTTTCTATGTTAAAAAATATAGAATTGGTTATTTTTTGAAAAGAATAAATTATATTAAAAAGCTAAGGTACATCAAGTTGGAGGGAAACCAAAGCCTAAAATCAAGTTATAACAAGGATATTTTTTAGAAAATAATAAATTATATTAAAAAGCTAAGGAACATAAAGTTAGAGGGAAACCAGAGCCTAAAATTAAGTTATAACAAGGAAGCCAACATTACAATTTAAGAACCTAAAACAACTCAATTCCTATAAGAACAACTAGATGGTAAGTTGATAGGTAGGGATTAATACTAGAGAGTATATTAAAAATATACTAGATCGATGCTAACTCTCAACTTATGTTGTGGTGAATATTTTTTTCTAGAATAACCTGCCTTATCCATTATAAAGAGGCTATGGCATTTGCTTGAATAGATTGAGACTTTTTTTGGAATATTCTTAGGGTTCTCTCTTTTTATAAGGTGTATACAACTTAATACCAACTAGAAAACTATGTTATCTCCTTTGTCAGTGAATATAACATACTCAGCTCAATTGATAAATTGATCCTAAGTACTATGATAGAAGGAAAGCTTGTACATGCTAAGAAAATTGCTCTAAAAGATGGTAGGAAATTCACATGAGTGAAACAAATAGATGATGTTCTCCTAGCTATTATCACATAAATTACACAACAAGCTTGTTTATATACCTTTCAAATTGCCCTTGGATAGTAAGATTTATTTAATAACCATCCATAAGAAAATTGAGGTTTTAGGAGACCCAGTTGGAAATCAAATAAGCTTCCACCAAGTTATAGGTTGGCTTAAAACCTTAACGAGTAAGCATATTATAGTAGTGACTATTCCATATTACCTTATCTTCCCTCACTACAAAAGTTAAGACATTTAGTGATAACTTTTGTGATTAACTATCATTTCGTCATAGATATCGGGTTTTTTGTGACAAAAGAATTGATTGGCACTATTATTTGGATTAACTGTAATGGTTTTTTTTTAATACAATGGTAATTGTAATAATGTAGTATCTTTCACAATTAAATTATCACTATTAAGGTACTAATAGGGCAAAATTTTCTTTTATCACTAAGTTCTATCACTAAAATCATATGCAATTTGGCACCAAAGTAATTTTGGCGGGAATGAATTGTAATTGTGATAAAATATATGTTGGTCACTAATATTTTCTATTTATTGTAAAAAAATATGGTTTGGTCACTAATATTTTTCTCTTGCTATGACGGAAAGGTTTACTGTCACATGATATTCTCTTTTTGTGACGAAAAGTTTTTTCAATAAAATTCAATTAGTTATTGTCTGCTTAATATTGTCACAAAAACGAAACTATCACTTTGGTAACTACTATTTGTAATTTTTGTGACAAGAAGTTTTTTTTCACTTGATCATCAACTTTTTGTTACAAACATTATTGTCAATACAAACGTAAGAAATTAATGATAACTATTTCTTCTTATAATAACATATTAAAATTAAACACTCTAATGATTAATTGTCATTATTGTATGAATTTTAGTGACTGAAACTACTTGTCACAATTTTTTCATTAATACTATTAGTTGTAAACAAATTTAAATATTTTCTTATAAAATATTTGAACTACATTGGTTTTGGTCTATAAGTAGGTGCATTATCTATAATGTTCTTAAAATCTTTAAAGCTACAATGTCATTCAGCATCCATAATAACTTAATTAAACTTGTATATAAGAATGGCAGTGGTATATTGTACTAGCCAAGCCTTGGCTAGTACAATGTAGAGCTTAGGCTTAACCTGAGGAGCGATCGGGTGTCTATACACCCGAGGCTCGAACCTAATCAGGTTTAAGTTGGCCCATTTTAAATTTTTTTGAAACATATGTAATTATTAATAAAATGAGTTTTTAATTTGTGACGATATAAATTTAATTGGTTAATGAGAAATGATTTTTGAGGAATCAATATGTTAAAAATATATAAAATAATAAAATGATTTGATATACATTTAAATTAATTTTTAAATAGTATGTAAAACTTAAAAAATAAGTAACCTTAAATAAATATTACAAATAAAAAAATAACCAAAAAGATTATAAATAAGAAATTTATTTAATTGATGGTATGAATTACAATTGATTCATAAAAAATCATATTTTTAATGAATGAATATAAAACGTAAAAAAATGACAAAATTTTTATTTAATTGATGATAAAAATTTATTAAGGAAATGAACAAAAAATATTATATATAATATGAGAAATTTATGTCATTGATGGTATAAATTATAATTGATTAATAAAATGAAATTTTTAATTTTTAATGAGTGAATACATAAAAAATACATCAAATGATAAATTAGTAAGATAAATTTCTATTATTTTATATTTCAATTATCATTTATGTAAAAAACTATACAATTAATTGTGAAGTAAAAAAGTAAAATCACTATTACTAATACATTAAGTACCTTTATGTAACACAGTATTCTGAATTAGAAAAAGAATAGTTGTATTTTAAAGTTTGGGGGTTTTTTCTTAACCGAAAGCTACTCAAATTGAGGAAAAAAAAAGTTCGTTTTTCATTTAAATAAATAAAAATGTTGAAATTATGGGAAACCCAAAATTCTTTACAAAAAAATCCAAATTTTTCATGATACATTTTACAAAATTTTAAGATGAAATTGTCAAATAATGTTTAAGTGTAGGAGAATGGATACTAGACACTGGAGAATTGAATCAGCAGATAGTAGATACAAATTGAAGTTGAAAATTTGGGGAAAAAAAGCCAATATAAATAACTATATCTTCAATTATAAAAAATTAATTCAATAACATGAAAAATTAATTGAATATTCCAATAACAAAGATTAAAGATAGCAATCATGGGCTACAAATAGGATAGTAGCTAATCGTTGTAGTCAGAAACGTTAATAGTTTTCATTACTTTATCTTGCTTGTAGAAACATTATATTTACTGTTGTTATATTAAAACTAAATTAAGATTAAGCATATGCTAATAATTAATAAACAATTAAATATACCTTAATCATCAATTATTTTTCAATTGAATGAGTATGACTAGTGACCTACTTATCGTACTTGTATTTAAATTAAAAATATATATATGTTGAGCAAGTTTTATATCAAATAATAAAACTCTCATTACACTGCAAGTATACGAATCATATCTTGTAGGACAAGAGGTTTTCGTTCCCACAAGGATTATTTAATAGTTAATAATTTGAAACTAACTTTGTCTAAGGTATTAAGCAATTGATTTGAATAAAAATAAATAATAGAAATTAAAACAATTAATCAAATAACAAGTAAGTTGCTAATAAAAATTAGGGTTTTGATCAAGATTGAATACTTAGGATATGTTCTTTCCTTGTTTTGTTTCCTTAATCTTGTTAATTGAATTTATATGTTTGATCCTAGATTTTCTAAATTATTAATTACTCTCTCTCAAGATCTAATCAATTGACCCTAATTGAATTCGAAATTTCCATATTTGTAATCTTCGATTCACAAAACTATTCCTAACGTCTTCAATTAGATCTAAAATTATCCAGTAGATAATCAATTTCTCAACCAAGGCCTCTCCTCGATTGATTGTTACTTTGATAATTGTGGGTCTATAAATTGTCAACTCTTGTTTTACAATATAACAATGATTACTTTAACTCATTTTTTGTTAAGTTTATCTAAGAACAATTATCATAAACATTTAGAAATATATTGAATTCAACAATAAATAAGGTCACAAAATAATTCCTAATATGAGTTTAGAACTTCATAGACATGATAAACATCAAAGAAATCATATTACATATCAAGGATAATGAAAGAAACTAAAAAGAAAAGAGACAAAATTGTTTACCATCTTGATTTGGAATACTGGAATTTCTTGGTGTTGTTCTTGATCTATCCACTTTGATTTACTTTGATGAGAGGCTACTACACTTTTTGGTTCCAAAATAGCCTCAATCCCTAAAAGATACAAAAAAAAAATCGCACCTAGAAATCTCCTATCACGATCGTGCTCTTTAAGTGATGACAATGCTAATGTTGGTTCAGCCTATGTCACAGTCGTGCTTAATTATGTACAATTGTCACACCTTCAAGCTTCCTCCTTCTTCTTCATTCTTTAATTTCCTTATTCCCAACACTTACTAACATATCAAACACTTCATGAAATACAAAAATAAGATCCAATTCTTGCTTTAACCAAACAAACACTTAGAATACATACAAACACTAACAATAACACAATTCTAAGCCTATAAACATGAAAATAAAACACACTTAAATACCTATAAAAATATAATATGATCTACACCTATTAACATCCCTGCACCTAAGCCTTTTCTTTTCCTCAAGAAAAACTTAAATCATAAAACAAAATACTTAAATATATAATCACATAATCATGCAATAATATAATAATGGTATCAAATCTTATGGGATAAATTTAACCTTAAACATCAATCACTCAAAACATGCCAATATACTAACTTATTCCTTTCTTGTTTAAATGCTTTGATTTGAATATACATTTCAATCAAAATATTACCATCCTATTCATACACCTATGACATTTGACAGCATGCATTTATTATTATTAATCAATCAAAAGGCAAACTATCATTAAGTAATCTTTCATGAAAATTCTTGCTATTGTTAAAAGATTAGCAGGTTTATTTTATTGTAACACCATTTTTGTAGATTTTCTTTCAGAATGACCTAGCCTTTTGAGCAAAGGCAAACACCTTATCATAAATATGCCTCGATTACTCAACTAGGTCATGTTTTTTATTTAGCTTGGTTGGAGTGTGATTTTGGCCTTTTAATGTGAAGATAAACATTTTATCATGAATGACCCCAGTTACTCAACTATATTATAACCCTCAACTAGCTACCAGCTCTATTGTTAACTCAATCTTCTTAAATAGGCTAGCAGAATAGTTATTTTATTTTTATTTCTTTAATTTTGTAGCCTACCTTATTTATTTTTACTCAATCAATTTCATGAAAAGGTGCTAATGATGTTAACCAATTCAGTTGACTTATAATTATAAATGTATACCACAAATTTCCTAAATTGAAAGAATAGATTTCATATCCTAATTAATATGCATATTCATCTCAAAAATAATTAAAACAACAAATTCCCAAGTTACTGTGCCTTTTTCAATTTAAATTACCATGCTCAAAATAAGCTAATTCCATTCAATTCTTGTCATTGAAACATTCATATAATGCACACATTATACATCCTCACACTTAAACAACACATTGTTCTCATTACGAGAAATAAAATAATACGTATAAAGATAAATAACAACAAAGAAAAAGTTAGAGCAAGAATACTTATGTTGTTTTAGAGGTGATGATGTGAGAGATGGAATTTGAAGACACTATATGCTATAAATTTCTAGAAATTTACTCCCTACAAAATAAAAATAAAAAAGTGTAAAAAATAAACTATAATAATAATAATAATAATTCCTAAGTCTTGGGTTGCCTTCTAAGTAGCGATTAGTTAACTTTATTAGCTTGACATGCTCTTCATGTTTATGCTCAACCTTGGTCTATTATAAGTGGGTTGCATCCATCTGTGTCTCCTAACATTGGTTTCAAAGCCAATGAATAAGTTACATATTGCAAGATAATCAGATGGATATAATTAATCAAATAAAAAAAAATTTAGTGAGTCTAATAATGCCTTTTTTAGTAACAAATTGTCAACAAAATAAGGAATGATGAAACTCCCTAAATTATCGGTTGAATATATTATTTTGCATTGTAAGATGGTAAACTACTGTTCTTTTGCAATCTCCCTCATCTCCTCTTCTTCTTCCACTTTGTAAATAGACACTTCCTTAAATTCTTCAAGCCTTATATTCTTTAGCATCTGTTCCTTATCCTCTTCTTCATCACTTGAAAATTCAACTAAATCAATTCTCATAAATAAGTCGCCCTCCTTTAGAATCTTTAATACCTTATTCATATTGAATTCCATTTGTTCATCACCAATCCAAAGGATAAGGTTGCCTTTATGGACATCTACCATAACTCGTCCAATGATAAAAAGGATCAACCAAGAATTAATGGATAGTTTCAATCCTCTTCAAAGTTTAGGATGATGAAATCCATAGGTATGATAAACTTGTCTAATTTTATAGACACGCCCTCTACTAGGTCAAACGATTAATCCACCAACTGAATAGGCATGGAAGTTGGCTTCTTATTGCCTACCTCTAATTTCATAAATATTGACAAAGGCATAAGATTAAAAATTAAACTTAAGTCACACAATCATTTAGAAAATTCTAAATTACCAACTAGACAGGGTAAATAAAACTCCTTAGATCTGTTAACTATAAGGGTGTTGGTTAGTAATTAAAGAGCTGCAGCTTTTCATCATGGAGACCATTTGATTATCATCCCAAGTCCAGTTGTTTGATAATATGTCTTTAACAAACTATAAGTACATGGGTATGCTCTTTAAAATTTCCATAAAAGGCAAAGTAATTTACAGTTTCTTTAGCTTTTTCACGAACTTTGTAAATTGTATATCCAAGTTGTTCTCATAAAGTCCTTTTAGGAATGGTATTTTTGGTGGATATGGAGGAGGGAGGAACATATGGAGGATTCTTATTCTTAACTTCATCCTTTTCCTTTTTCTCTTGGTCTTCTATAAGGTGGGATTTAGCTTGTTTTTTTGTTAGTTCTTCTATCTTTGTCTCACTCTTAAGTGCCATGGCCTTAATTGAGCTACTAAATTTGCTTCGATATTACCCAGAAGGCTCCCCAAACTTCTTATAGCTAATACATTAGCAAGCTGGACCATTTGAACCACCAAATTCTAAATAGAAGAGGTATGAGTCTTTGCTACTTGCTCAGATTGCCTTTCAAGCCTTTTATGGGCCTCTTCCATACTCATGAGCTTGTCCAATTTTGAATCATTTGTATTGAAGTCGTCTTATTGAAATCTTGGTGGACCTTGATTTTTCATATGAGTCCCTACATTGTTTGATGAAAAGAAGTTCAGGTGGTTTTGACACCCAGGAATGTATGTGTTCAAGTAAGGATTATTACCTTCCTAACCACATTGTGCTTCATTGAAGTGGAATTGTTGCACATTGTTGTTTTCAATTAGGAAGCAATCAACTTTATTATGGCTCTCTTATCTTTATACCTCACATCCATGCTGAATTGCTTTAAATGGAGAGAAAGAGGTAGCCAACAATACTATCACTCAATCAAAAGTAATCACTCCTTTTAGATCCTGGAAGGCTAACTATTTTCTACTTCGTTTCGATGTCTAAAGATAATTATTATTTGCCATCTATTCTAACAAATCATATGTTGCTTGCACTAGTGGTCATGTAATTCATTGATGATAGGCATTGAGCCCTAACCTCATAAAGTTCATAAGGGTCCTTTCCTCTCCATGATATATTTCCTCTTCCATTATTCTTTCTATGTCTTCTTAATGTTTAACTCTTCACATTCCTCATTCTTGCCTTATGATATCTACGTTGATTTGTCTTCTACCTTATGTCCAAACTTCCCCTTTTTTTTCTAATTTCTTGGGATCGGGTTCCTCAATCACTCAAAAAATGGTAACAATTCCTTAAATCAAAGGAATTCAAATCATCATAGTGCTAAAATCCCCGAAAATCGCGCCTAAAACTCTAATAATAGAATTCTCAATACACCGCAATTATACGGATTGTATCTTGTAGTATAAGAGGTTATCCTTCCCAAGAGGATTATACAATATTTAACAATTTGAACCTAACTTTGTCGAAGGTATTAAGAAATTGACTTGAATAGCAATAAATAACAACAATTAAAACAATTAATAAACGAAGCAATTAATTAAATAACAACTGAGCTACCAATAAAATTTAGGGTTTTGATCAAGAATGAATATTTAGAAACTATTATTTTCTTATTTTGTTTCCTTAATTGTGTTGATTCAATTTATATGTCTGATCCTATATTTTCTAAATTATTGGTTACTCTTTCTTAAGATCTAATCAATTAACCCTATCTGAATTAGAAAGTTCCAAATTTGCAATCTCTTAATTTATCAAACTATTTTTAATGCCTTCAATTAGATCCGAAATTATCTAATAGATAATTAATTTCTCAACCAAGATCTCTCTTTGATTAATTGTTAATTTGATAATTGTGGGTCCATTAAATTGTCAACTCTTATTGTATAACCTAACAATGATTACTTTAACTCACTCTCTCGACTTTTTTCTTAAGTTTATACAAGCACAATTATTACAAACATTTAGGAATATATTGAATTCAACTATAAATAAGGTCACAAAAAAAAATTCTAGAATAATTCCTAATCTAAGATTAGAACTTCATAGATATGATAAAAATCAAAATCCAATTAACATCAAGGACAATGAATAAAAATAAAAGGGAAATAGACAAAACTATTTAACGCCTTGATTTGGAATGTTGGAAGTTCTTAGTGCTCTTCTTGATCTCTCCACTTTAATTCACTTTGATGAATGGCTGCTGCATTTTTTTTGTTTATTTCACGTTCTTCAATAGTTCATTAAGGTTTTATGGTTCTTTATAGATTTCTCCACTTAATTTGGCTCAAAAAATTGCTCTGACGTCTAGAAATCACGTATACAAATCTCCTATGACGATCGTGCTCTTTGACTCATGACTGTGCTCTTCTTGGTCGAACCTTTTTTATGATTATGCCCAATTGTATACAATCGTGACACCTTCATGCTTCCTCCATCTTCTTCATTCTTCAATTTCTTGATTCCCAACACTCATAAACACATCAAAAACCCCTTGAAACATAAAATTAAGATACAATTCTTGATCTAAACTAGAGAAAAACATTTAGAATACATAAAAACAAAATTAATAACACAATTGCCTATACACATGATAATCATCTAAGAAATACTTGAAAAAAAACTTTAAACTTGTAAAACATAATATAATCTACATTATTAATAAGGTAAGATAAATATAAAATAGAAAAAATTCATATATCATTAAAAAAAAGAGTTTACTCTTAATATCTTCATCATCGTACCAACTTCAGGCACAAATAAGGGCTTCTGCAATACAAGGATGAAGTCAAGCATAAGGAAGATTAATAATACAACCACCGTTGCTAAAAGCGGACTTTGAAGTGATAATAAATGAAGGAATCGCAAATAGGTCTCATATAAGTACTTGCATGATTAGAAAATCATTTTCACGATTCTTCCACCATGATAAAACATCAAAATGCACACTTTCAACTTCTACCACAAAATCTTTTGTCAAATATTTATCTAACTCCATTATACTTTACAAAGTCCTAACCCTTTTTCCTTTCATAAATTTTGTAATTGAAAGTAATCAGTTGCTCTTAGAAGATGAGCTCAAACCTAAACCTAAAGTTGGAGCTAAATAACATAAACTACTTTGATCTTGATCCTGAATTTTATTTAATATGAGTTGATAATCATTAAACAAATCATATCATATACATATGGAGTTGTAAAGCATTTCCCTAAGTTCAATTCTGTGAAAGATCGGAGGATAAAAAAACCAATTGAAAGTTTTTAATTTATCGATCATTATCATTTTACCAATCATTAGATAATTATTAAACAAATCATACCATAACTATTTATTGAAATCAATATACTCTTGAGCTCGATCACCTTACAACATGCTATACATAAAATTAACCCCCTCCATCATGTATCTCAGGTTTAATACAGATATGATTGCAACAATATGTCCAACCAAATACTAATAAGAATTTAGCTTCTTCATCAACTGGTCTACCAGAACTCAGATCACCCATAACTTATTCTTCATCTTTTCAATCATAGCATCGTTCTTGCTATAATTGTTGACAGTTATGATGGATAATTTGGTGTTTGTATTCCAATCTACGAACATTCAACCAACATGGTTGTCAACCTTTCACTTGTATGTAGTGTCGACACATAAATGAACCTATTATTAAAAAATAACCAAATATCAATCATAACATAATAAAAATAATAACAATATTAAATGTTACAATTTACCTCATAAGTCTACTACATAGGGTCCAATCATTGTCAATTAGTTATCCATAGGCCTGTTATGATGGTAACCCATCTTTCAATACTTGGCAATGTTCTTAAAATTTATTTCTTCTTATCCTTGTATATCTTTATAATGTCCTTCTTCAATGAATTTTGAGTTGGGATATTGAAAATAGATTGCAGTAAGGTCAGCAACACCCTAAATCTTTTGCTATCAACTACAAATAGTGGATGTTCATCGCCAATTATCATAGACGAAATCAAAAACATTGACCTATTGTTGTCATAAGTTATAGTAGTTATTTCATTCTTCCATTTTATAAGGTTAGGGGTCAAAAAAATTTGACCTCCTAATACGATGTTCTTTTTGTTACTCAAATTCATGTCTCTTTAAATGAGAAATTCCACCTTTTCAACTACCAACCAACATCTTGCGACAATATTTACATTCTAGCTTCTCTACTCCATCCATTGATTTAGTCTTGTTAAAGTGATTCCAAACATCACTTTCCAATGAACCTGGACTTTTATCTTTACTTAGTACAAGATTGGAAGTTTTCAATTATATTCTCTTTAGTATCATATTAGAACTATCCACTAAAAGAAGATATTCATCCATCTAAAATAATCAACATATACAATTATATAACTTATTTTTGGACATTTACAAGTATACGTATACTTTAATGAGCATTTAACACAAAGTAAGATAATCAAAGTATAGTCATAATCATATGTGAGAGTATATTACTCTCTATATATGATGATGATGAATTGGTGACGATGATGATGATAAATTTTGAAATCGAAAGGATTAGAACGCTACATAATTAACTTTATTCACTTTAAAAATTAAGATTATATAGTTGACCGAACTTATTCTATGTATTGTTTCTAAGTTTAAGTCTGCGAAAACATAAGCAAACAACCACAAATCAGAAATTTACAATATCATAACAATCTAAAACCAGAATATTGAATCAATTCATCCACTGATATTTTCGTAGGCAACCACAAACCAAAAATCTATACTCTCACAATAATCCAAAACTAGAACATTGAATCAATTCTTCCATTAATAAAAATACGGAGGACTTACCTTGGTGGGTGGCAAGGAAGACAAAGGAGAAAATAGTGATTAAGCAGGAGGTAACTAGCTAGAGTTGAGGGCTTGCAAGATTGTAATGTGGCAATAAGGTAACAGGCTAACATAGATCAACGGAGGGGTGGTAGAGACTTAGACAAAGGAGATTAAGAGAAGATTAAAAGATGAAATCTAGGAAAGAGGAAGCCAGGAAGGAGAAGTAGCAGTAGGGAGAGGGAGGGAAAAATTTGCAAGATAATCTAGAGTAAAACGACATTATTTTACTATAAGATAAAACTAAAAA
>JAOSBO010000007.1:4296412-4307896 GCA_027563915.1 Erythroxylum rotundifolium
GTATCACACATGATCTAGAAAGGATGTGACTAATCTGGTGTTGTCAAAATTGGTGTTGCTGTAAATGCCTTCTTTAACTTGTTAAAAGCATCTAAACAATCATCATCAAACACAAATGGCACATCTTTAACTAATAAGTTAGTTAATGGTCTAGCAATAAGAGAAATATCCTTGATGAACTGTCTATAGAACCCTACATGACCAAGGAATGCTTGGATGCCCTTAATGTTAGTAGGAGGTGGAAGCTTTTCAATCACTTTAGTCTTAGCTCAATCTACTTCAATCCCCCTGCATAAGATCTTACGGCTTAAAAGAATTCCCTCTTGGACCATGAAATGACATTTTTCTCGATTCAAAACTAAATGAGACTCCTCTCTTCTTTGTAACACTCTATCCAAATTAAACAAACAATGATCAAAAAAGTTTCCAAAAACAAAGAAGTCATCCATAATACTTCCATAAAGTTCTAATTCATATCTACAAAGATGGCCATCATGTACCTTTGGAATGTGGCCAGTGCATTGCATAGGCTAAAAGGCATCCTCCTGTAAGCAAAAGTCCCATAAGGATAGGTGAAAGTGGTTTGTCAAGAGAAATAATAACGAACAAGTTATGGAACTCAAAGGTAAACTAATCAAATAAACTAATAACGAACAAAACAACATAACAATGGAAATCTGTCAACAGAAATAATCAAGTTATGAAAAAGGGATTTTACCTATTATTAATGCTAAACTAACCTGTGTTCACGGGGTATTGGTTCTAGATGATCGTAAGGTTGATTACTCTATCTCGAGTTATAACATTCCCTAAATTATAAACCCTAATTGAATTATAGATTTGCAATCTCTCAATTCACAAATTACCAATAATTCTAATTAGTTCTAAAGCTCTTTAATAAATAATAGGGTCTCGCACGGTATCTCTCTCCATGTAATTATCAACTAGATTGATTAAGTGATCAATTAGATCACCTAACTCTTACTAATCCTAGCTAATCATTTTATCATATTCACCTTCTTGGTTTGTTACCAAAATATGCAAATACATCAATCAATCACGACACCCAATCTAAGTAAACCCAAATCAACTAGATTAACATTAAAGATAAGCAAAATTCTGAAGGTAAAGTTAGAACATCATTATCAACTCAAAATTCATAACCATACAACTCATCTCAATCTTACACATTTAAATGAATTAAAAAAAGTCAATGAGAAGGAAATGAAACTCAGGTTAGACGACTTGGGAGAGCAGTGTCGTAAGGAGATCACCTATTATAGGAAGCTTCGGCTTCGAAACGCTCAGCTTCTTTCTCTTCTTCTTCTCTCTCTCTTCTTTCTCCCTCTCTTTTAGGTTTCCGAAAGGACGCAAAATCTAATCTCCTTTCTAGGGTTATATTATAATCCTTTTATAATCTTTACCAATTAAGGTAACCTTAATGTCTTTCCGGGGTCCAAAATGCTCCAAAAAAACTCGAATCCAAAAGTAACTCCCCGTTTGTCTACGCATAGACCACGATGGTGTCCCTTGGAGCACGATCGTGGTTGATTTACTTACTCTCTATCACAATCATGGCAAATTCCCCACGATCGTGGCTCGATGCTTGAACTTCTGTCATGGTCGTGGCCCAATGTTGATGTTTTGTCACGATCATGACCGGTCCCCCATAATCATGGCCATGTGTTTTGGTCCAGTTCTCCTCCAAAACTCTTTCGAATGCCCTAAAATACCAACAAACTCATCACAACACCTCATATATATATAATTGAAGCTCAAAAACATGTTCTCACCCAAAGAACACTTAAAACACAAATGTTTATGAACTAACACAAATTTTAAGCTAAACACACTAAACAATCAACTTAACCATTAAACATATATCAAATTATCTATAAAAATACAATGCAATCTACACTTATCATGTAACTCTGTCTTTTCTACCAAATTAACGTACGCAATCACTCACACTTGTGTTGCTAGCCAAAAAGGGTATGAAGAGATTAGAGACTCAAAACGAGGCAGATTCCCTACCTTTTAAGCTATTAGGACTTAAACTTCATCTTTCTAGTTTAAAGGGGATACCAAAGTTGATGAACATTTTTGGGCAATGATTAAGCTATTGATGTTGTTATTAATTCTCTTTTGGGATTGAATATGTTATTCAGTATTTAACGTTTTGGATTTATGTATGAACAATTTAGATAGGCCTACTAGATTATTTATATATGGGTTCACTACCAGAATCTAGATTGCAATATGTAATCATTGTACATCTAATCCACTTGTGTTAAATTAATAGTTGAGCATCATTAAGGGTAACATAGCATAGGATAAATGATCGGAGCTTATGTGCCAGTTGTTTAGATTAACCTGTTTTCCAATTACGTAATGTGGTTGTTACTAAGGATGCTTGGGCTTAGCCTGAAGCCCCACTGGGCTCAAGATAGTAAGCCTAAATCCAAGCAGGGTAGCCCTAGCCTAAATTTTTTATCTTTTAGAAAATGACAAAACGACGTTGTTTTATCTGTCTGACCTCAGGTCGAGGCCTAGTCAATCTGGGTCGAGGAAGCCTAGTTGTCATCCTAAATATAGAGAACTTATTTTAGGTTCTCTGATAGCTTAGACCTAATTAAAGAGCTTGTTTTAATTAGATACAACCTAAGAGAAAACTATGATTAGCCGAGTTTGTTGTTAATCTAAGTTTAATAATTTCAAATAAAGGCACAAGAACAACATGACAATTGATTATACACATTCGTGTGAAGGTTGAGTTCAAACTACAAACTGGATTCAACACTTACTGATTAACCCTAACAATTTTGTACTATTTGATTTGATTTGTCTCCAATAGTTTCACCACTAATACAAATTTAATTGTGCGGAACTAAGTATTATTTTCTAACATGTTCAATGCATCAACCACTCATTGTTTGTTTATATATCATGGGGTCAACTACTCTCTACTGTTTTTTTTCTTTTACCTGATAAATAGCTTTGAATTGATCGATCAAAACTACGAAACTGATCTTTATGATCATTGATTTGAATCGTACATCACAAGATAATTTACTCTTGCCACCAGGGTCGTGAGATTGAAGACCAGAAAATTGGTCAAACTAAGTTAGTTTCTAAACTTCAAGGGGTACAACTGTAGATGTCTTCAGATTGAAGGCCAATCCAAGGTGGTGAACATGGCAGAAAATGTTCCTTATCATGGATTTGTCAGCTAACCTTGGCAGAATTTCAATACAACACTTCCTTTCATTCTTCCGTTGTCATGACTTTTATGGCTATCCTCCTCTGGCTACTCCTTACTTATCTGGCACCGAAAGGGAAAAAAGTACAAGTTGGTGAATAGCAAACAATTGTTGGGATCATAGATTAGCAATCTTATAGTGCCAGATGAGATAAGCACAAAAGAGGTTACATCAAAGACCTGAAAGCAATTGTAATAAAAACAGCATTTTCAAAATTAGATGCTTCTTTTTCTCCCTCTGTACATTATAATACAAATAATGTGCATACATGATAAACACCATCCCCCATCTTGAGTTGTGTCAAGAAACAGCCAGTTACATACGTCACAGCTATATATTACAATGTTAAATAGTGAGGAACTATGTTTCCATGCAAATTCGTTCTCTCTTGCCATTGTCAAACTGTCATGAGCTGAAATGACAAGATGCTTTCTTAAACCACTTGCTGCTACTTCTGCATAGAATAGGCAAGCAAGAAAATAACCCAAATCAACAAGGAGGCATTTGATAGCAATAAGCAACCTGGACATTGACCCTTGTCATGCAAACTCGCTACTAATCTTCTCAGGCTTACTTCCTTTAAAAATTGATCACCATAAACCAAATGATCTCTCAGGAGTATGGACGATAAGAAACCATTGCTTAAACAAACTACTCAGTCAAAATTTCACTCCTAATTCAAGCTGATAAAATTCATAATATAGAAAAATGTTCAAAA
The DNA here is from genome assembly GCA_027563915.1 of Erythroxylum rotundifolium. Lineage (NCBI taxonomy): Eukaryota > Viridiplantae > Streptophyta > Magnoliopsida > Malpighiales > Erythroxylaceae > Erythroxylum > Erythroxylum rotundifolium. The sequence goes on from JAOSBO010000007.1 coordinate 4,300,391, forward strand.
GAACATACGTTATTTAGTGTCTAGAAAAACTTGGAATAAACAATTATGGTTAAATTCTCAGGCACAGAAAATTTCTTTGAAGTGTGTGCCACGATACCGGCAATAGCTACACAAGCACATCAAGCCAAATCATTTCCCTCCGAAATACAAAAATATTCTACTAGTCCAAGTCAAGGAATAGCAGAAATGGATTTACTTCAGCATCCCACAAATAGGTCCGATATCAGATATCAATTATGGCATTCATATTTGAGTTCTGTGGCACAATCATGATCATTCAGTATATCAGGAAGTAGCTTTCTTAATTTCACTGTATCAACAAATGCCAACTAAATCTCAGATCACAATCCAAAGATGCCAACTTGAATTATTTACGACTGGAAATTTCCCATCAATGTGGCGTTCAAGGGCTGCTCAAACACCAGCAACCAATGCTAGATATTGAGACTTTACTGTATTTCCTGCTATTTCATTTATTCAGCTTATAAAACAATAAGAGAGGTACATTAATAATAGTAAAGGGCACTATAAACCTAACAGTTCTTATACAATTCCTACTTTCATCACAGACATCCATTGACAACTATTTAATATTCCTAATAACAGTCAAAATAGAAGGGGGCGGCAGGACTTGAAATTGAATTTTTGCATATTAGAAGGGAGATCAGAAAGAGTCCAAATCTCATTGCTGCCAAGACTAAAAGGAAAAAGTTCACGTATGCTATATTTGATCATATTCATATCATAAATCTTAAAAAGATTGCCACATTCTTCAAGTAGGCTAAAAAAATGGAAGATAATATGTTTATAGGCTTACTGACCAGACTGAAACGTTTTTGTTTCGATTTAGGACTCCCTTTGCACATGTTCCTCCATTTATTCTTGAGGTCTACAGTAGTATAACCTTGCAGAAATTTAGAGCTACCATACTCCAGAACTTTTTTCCAAGGAATACTTCGATCTTGAACACTGGAAAATATCCTCACTCCCTCCTGTAAATAATAATGATTAATATTGTCTACCAAAAAATAAAGGTAATGATCAATATGCAAATCAAAGGTCATAACTCAATACATCAAAGCTACATAGATCTTGCAACTTGTCTAAACCAAGCAGAAAGAGCTTCCTCAAAACGGTTTCCTATTAGACCAAGACATCTTTGGACAACCTTTTTCTATGTATTCCTACTTGTTTGACTTCCAAACAATGCATCCATTTGTTTTGCAGCCATGGTTGCACAGTTTTTTTCTCAGCAGCTTCAAATATTAATTTTTTCAGTCGAGTTGTCTGGATATTTCAACCATTTCAACCCATCAAATGAAGATAAGAAAGAAAAATGACTCATTAAGATGTAAAATCTGAATAGACGATATATCATTTAACAAATGAGTTTGAAAATAAATATGCATACATCATTTAAATTTTGTATATTCATTGATATTACGGAAGCTAAGGAACATATACAAGAAAAGTACCTTGAGTATCTCCTCCTCCTTGGCTGTCCAAGGAGCTTTCTTTCTCCTCAACTGAGGAACCACTGGGTGTATGCTACGAATAAGAATAAATGGGTGTTCAATCGAAAAGGAAAATAGTAAAACGAAACATTTTTGGCCTAAGCAAAATTGCCATAGAAGCAGCTAAGTGACAAAATGATAGGAAAAATTAGGAGCAAAATAACTGAAAGTACAATGAAACAATCCAGGAAGCTCTGAGGTGGTAACCTTTTATCAATTCAACACCAAATTAAAGGCAAAGGCTTCTTAAGTCAGAGTGCAGATCATAGGAAAAGAGAAGCAGAAATAATATCAACTACACTAGCAAATAGGTCTCATTAGCTACTATCCCAAACAACAGATGTTTTCTATTAATCAGATGTCTTAACAAAAAGAAAAGAGGGAATATTGACCAAAGCATATAGGTTTTTAGAGGTCATTATTGTTTATAACAGTTCTATTTTCATTTATTGTCATTTGTTATCAAAAAATAATAACTGACTGATGATGCAAAGTTATTTGGCTTTTAATAAACATGTCCACCACACCTTTCTCAGCATGTTTACCTTCAATACTATTTGATTTCTCTCTTTGCAACATCTTTTTGCATGACCACAAACTCTAGTGTTAAGTTGATGAAGCCCTCATCTTCAACCCTTTAATGTACAACTGAAACAGATTTCATTTGTACTGATATGGTGTTAATATTGGGTATTGGGTATTGGGAATTGTTAAATGGTGGAATAGCACTTTAACAAAATGCAGAAGCCAAGGATTGTCAACTGTGTTTTGAGAACTCTAAATATGAGGTTTTCTAGTTATTTATCATCATCATCTTGGCAGGTGATTCTGCATCTGGATCTTGGACGATTGCAATTCCATGACTTGAAATTTTACAAATAATGCGCAATCCATCAGAAATTCAAGTATGAAGATTATACTTCTCTGGTGAGAACTGAAATTTTGACAGAAACAAAATTATTCTAATTCCTTAAAATTGAATAAGAAATTGAATTTTCAACTTTCAATCCTATGTAACAAGCAGAAAATAGAATTAGAATTAGCAATTCCTAATTTAGTTTGCAATTCAAATTTTTTTAAGTCTTCTAGGTGCAAGGTTATATAAAACTTGTGGAAAACTTAATTGCTCTCCCTCTCACACCCTTCCTCCCCCACTGCAGCTACTTAACATCTAAGTTTTCTCATGGCTTCCATTGGCCCCTCCATCACCCAATTTCTATCATCTGAGTTATTAAAGGTAGAAAGAACAATGACAAAAAATTGCACCTTAGCTAGTTCTAGGAATTATCAATGTGCTTTGCACAAATATTCACACAAACTTAAACATCTAAGATTTCTATCAAGTGGTGTTTAATTATTAAAAATACTATGATACAACTAAAGATGGATCAATACAGCTATAAGCTTTCACACGAAAATTCATTAAGACTACAGTATTGATATGAATAATGTATAATATACAAATTGAAGGGATGACATTTTTTTGGGAACAGTGGAGTGCAGAGAAGGCTGAAGCCCTGGACAACTCTTAGGTGGGGGAGAATTTCTCCACTCAGCTACTCCACTCTCATCACTAATTGAATGACTAAACAATTAACATGGCATTTCATATTGATATAAAATAACTGCAGCAAAATGCATCTTTATTATTGCTATCTCGTACAGCAAAATGTATCTTTATTATTGCTATCTTGTAAGCAACATTCACTCTCTGTTGCTTTAAACTAAATGTTCTTTACAAATAATCACCGGTTTGGAATTGACGAAATAATATTGAAAATAAAGATAAAATCCTAAAACTTTTTAGACATATTTTAGATTCTCAAAAGTTAAAATGAGTTCAAATGTCAAAAAAGTACTAAATCCGTCTTCTCTCTTACAGAAGTTATTGTAGAATTTTATATATTAAAAAGAAAATGAGCAAGATTTAAAAGAAGGTTGGGATATTATATTGGATTTTGAACAAGATACTATCTTCTTCTTTTCCCTTTTTTTTTTTTGGTTGAAGAAAAAGTATCATGGGCAAACTATGAAATTGTGGTAAACATCAATATAGCCAAACATTGCTGATATGATTTGAGGGGGGGAAAAAAAGGTGGAGAGCACCAAGAGGTTTTTTTTCTGCATTCCCACCTTCTGGAATTGAATGGGGCGATCATGGGGAGGAAGAGTATAAAAAAAAGAAGACGTATGGGGATTCCACTTTCTGGAAGCTTTTACTGGGCACTTGGAATGGCAGGTCACTTCAGCCTCTGGTATTTAATAATCCAAAAATATAGGTATGGAAATTTTGAAACAAAAATTAAAAGGAAAGAACAAAAAACATACAAGCTGCAGGTACACAGATGGGCTCTTTCTACAAGACCTTGCACACTTTCTATCATTTAAAAAAGTCGCGTTATAGAACTATTGTAATACTGAAGAAAACTCTTTGGATTACTTGATACTTACTTTTTTCTGTCTCTTTGTCGTAATCTTATGGAGTAATTGGAGATAATAGACTTATCATTCTCCTGATCAGACGTTTCTTCCCCATCAATGTTAATGGCAAAAATAGGTTTGGCCAAACTATTAGTGATCTGCTCCTGTTCCATTCCTCCTTCTTGACTTTGATTACCTAAAACATGCTCCATACTTTTACTTTCCCCATTATGTTCATGATTCTTATGAATTTGATCATATGATTGAGGCCCAGGATCAATCTGATCTTGCCGTCTGTCAGATTTTATTGTAGGGAAAGATTCACATTCTGGAACTATCTCATGCACTTCCTCTACTTCAGAACATAAATTGATTTTTCTGCCAGATATATCCATCTCCTCTTCTGTAGCTAGTTTATTTGCATCAGTAGATAATGCCAAAGTTCCTACTTGATTATCACCAGGCTTTCTCTGACCGTTGGGTGTATCTAAACATTCCCCTCTCTTCATTTGGCTGCACTCAACATCTCTAGGGTTCCTTCTGGAGATTTCCTCATCAGGATTCTGTCGTGAATTAATGTACTCTTCTCTGGGTAATCTTTCAGGATGTCCCTTTGGTTGAGGATTAATATCAACATCAATAAACGCAAGAAGTTTCTTCTTTGCCAATGAGGACATTTTTTTAGCTTCAACAAATTCAAAAACAGCAAGAGTATATGCACAAAAGGGGCAGTAAAAATTTTTCCTCTCATCGAATTTCATTGAAGAACTCAAACAGTTTTCATGAACCAACAATGAGCAATCGGCAGCACTACATGATAACAACTGACCACCTTTGCCACATTTTACACACACATGATTTTGTTTACAATGAGAATTCAAGAAATGACACTTCTTTGTGACAACATTAACCACCTCATTATGATACTTATCACTGTCATTTGATTTATCGCCTTCAAAAATATGCCTCATTTCAGCAGCTGGAAATAAAGCAGTATTCTTCTCATGGAGTCCATTAAAGGATGCAGTATTTCGAGAATGACGTTGCTCACCGGGATCATCGTTATCACTACTTTCATCAAAGGAGTGCTTTTGAAGAGTTGTCCCAGCTAATGTCTCAACTGATGTTCTCGTATCAATATCATCAGCTACGTCCACCAAGATACAAGGGTGGTGTGTGTCACCAGACACTTTTCCACATATGCTGGGATCTCTCTCTGTCTCACCCACAATCCTTTCAGAGGAATCTTCTTTTGACTCCTTATCAGCAGGAGCAATAAAACTAGGTTCTTTAGACTGGTTAGCATTCAAGTTATACTGCTCACTAACTTTGGCATCTAAACTGTGGCCATCGCGTTTGACAGACATATCTTTTAGATATATACTAGAGCTAGAAACATTACCTAATCTATCATCATGTTCATCAACTTTAGTAGCAGTATCCTCATTCTGTCCAATTGCATGTCCAGCATCATGTTCAACACAACCATTTTCAAGCGACTTACTTTTACCCAATTCTGTAACCTCAAAGTTTATTTTCCTATGGCAACCTTCTCTTTTTGTATCACCCATTGTTCTTTCATAAGAATCTTCCACCACCTCCTTGCCACTTACAGGAATTAAAGAATACTCCACAGGCTGGTTTGTGGACAAGGTATTCCACTTGATCTTCTTGACATTTAAATGAGGACCATCATCATCCATACATACTTGGCTATCTTGGCAATTTCCGTCCAAAGCTTCAACGGCTCTATCAATTCTGTCCCTTTTCAAAGGTAACAATATTTTGTTGGATTGAGCATCTCCCAATACTCCATTCTCACTTTCAGGAGATAAAGAAGTGGAGTCAGATCTTGGAATGGTCAATAGCTTATCAAGGCTATGCGTGTACCCCCTGCACTTTACTGTGTTTCCATCACTACGGCCTATAAAAGTTCTTTCACACCCACTATTTGTTGGCATCAGTCCACTAAGTCCCTTCAGTGATTCAGCAAGTGGATATGTACCCTCGATGATGGAATCTCTAAGCTGTTTGTAAGCAACAACAGAAGCATAACCATGAACATCACTAACCACCAGCACTTAACAAGTGAGGAATAAGTAAATTGCCAATATGCGTAGTAAAGAGTTTAGAGATTCTCATTGTAAGATATATAATGAAACCATTGCCAAATAAAGAAATTCACCAATTACCTCTTCCAGAGCACATCTGGGCATGGAAGCTCTTTTATGCACAATGAAAGGGTGAATGTCCCATTTCAACAAACCTGGTCCTGCTAGTTTCAAATCTGAGACCGATGTCTGATAAAAGAGAAGTACATGAGTATACAATACAAATGTTCAAGCTTCATTATATGCTACCAATGACTTTACAATCAAAGTGAAAAATTGGAAGACATTACTTCTCGCAGAATGGACTGAAGTACATCTTCACAGCTCTGGGAAAAGTCAAATGTGACTCGTTGATCTGGTCCAGAATGAAACTCATTAGTCAGTCTGTTGGTAGGGCCAAACAAATCCTCCAAGCATCTCAAAGCAACCATTTCCCTCATATTTTTCCCCAAATCATTAGGTAATTCTGGAGCTGCCTCAACCAAGTCTGTAGAAAATTCATCGTTTAAAAGCCTTTTTGACTTAAACTAAATTAGGAGGAAATGACAGGTAAATTGGCAATTTTTTTCCCACAACACACAAATTACACTGTACATATACCGCCATACTACCGAAATTGCTAGAGTATTCGACATAATCATAAGATTACAGCGTCATACCATGTAAAATCGACGGGCCTATTTGTTGAAAGCTTGCAAGGTACTCAATCACCCAAAGCCACACAAAACCCAAGTCGGAGCTACAAGTGTCACCCATGTACTTGAGATAGTTCTGGTAAACATGAAAGCTAAACTCAACCCAGCGTATACGAAAACAAATGTCCAGAAAAAAGATTTACATGTAAATGCCAGACGATAAAGTTCAAACAGATAATACTCCTAAAAATTGTCAAATGAATGAAAACAATCACAATTATCAGTAAAAAGAAAAAAGAAAACAAATATGCAAGGGACGAATTCTGCAAACGTAGAAAGTAAACTTATCAGTTGTTGCTCAAAAAAACAGATGGTAGATAGCATTTTCCATCAGAAATGCTCAAACTGAGTGGTAAATAGAGGGCTTTGTACCATACTTAGCCATTTTAAAGAGGCGTCAAAACATGAAACAAAAAATTAACGGGAAAAGAGAGAGAGATCGCGTGCCAAAGTTCAAACCTGATTCGACCTGGGATTGGAAGTTGTAGGAAAAGTTGGAATCGTTATCTTTCAGTCTTCTCAAATTTTCTTCCGTTTCAAGGATTCCATAAACTTGTCGCCACCCAAACAGAATACAGAAACAAAGAAGAGGGAAGATGACAGAGTTTATATGATACATCTTGAAAGTTGATAAATACTTTTGCAGAAATTAGTATAAAAAAACTTTCTTAAAAAAGAAAGACACGTTGCGGCGGGCCTCAATTTAAGCGACCAAAATTAATAAATTATATACAGAATTTATAATAGTAATTTTAATAAATTAAT
>JAOSBO010000007.1:4326916-4347485 GCA_027563915.1 Erythroxylum rotundifolium
TATCAAGAAGATGACTCTTTTATGAGCCAACGCTTTCATTGTATCTTGTTTTATTACGTATAATATACTAAGCGCAACCGGGATCAGCTTACGTGCTCTACGTCCAATGATTTAATTTATGAGTGCTTGTTTCTATTTTAATTTTTAATTTTTTCTTTGAAATTCAAGAAAAAAATTATTTATTTAAGTTTTAATTTTTTTATTTTTAATTTTAGTTTCTTTCAGTTTTCAAAAATTATGAAAACTATCAAAATTTGATTTTGTTTCCTATTTCTGTTTTTTCATAATCTAATTTACTATCATTTAATATATTATTTAATTATTTAAATTTTAATAAAAATTATGAATAATTTAATTCACCATTATTTATTTAATAAATTAAAATTAATTATCAATAAAAATATGAATAATTTAATTTTATTTAATTTTATAATTAAATTATATGTAGTTAAAGTTTAATAATTATTAATAAATATAATTAAATTTAAAATATATAAATTTTCAAATAAATTTTGATTTAATAATTAAAATATATTTCAAATGAATATTAATTTTTAAATAAATTTTTAAATAAAATTATTTATTTTGTTAAAATAACATAAAATTATAATAAATATGCATAAGAGATTAAACAAATTTATTTAATTAAAATAATTTATTTTTAAATTTTATCTAATATGTAATTATTATTAGTAATAAAAATATAAATATATTTACATTAACAACCAAACAAGTTTTTGTTTTTATTTGAAAGGAAAATAAAAACTAAAAACTAAAACTGAAAACTACAACAGAAAAATAGACGTAGAACTAAACGACCCTTTATTGAATGATCTCAATTTTTATTAAATGTCACTTAAAGTTTCTCGCATATTTATAAAGCTTTCTCTCTTTATCTCTCTCTCGTACCCAGAATCTAGCACAACACCACCTTCACCATTATCGTGACCTCTACCATCATGTGTAATGGTTCTGGCAAAAACCCTCGATGTTTTTTTACAAAAATGATCACTTATACCACATTGAATAGCTTCTATCTCCTCGTACAACTTGTGTGTAAATTGCTTTTCTTCCTTCTGAATATGTTATTCATAATGGTGTTTATTATATCATAAATATTTTTTCTTTACAATTGAATTTTATTTGTAGGAGGGAGCAACCATGCTTGGGGGATTATCTTGTTGTTGCTGGTGTAATGCTATATGCTGGGTGGACTGTACTTGAAGCGGTTGTTGTTGTCCTCTTCCTATGTAGCCATCGATCTATGCTGTAGTTTTCCACATACTCGTAGACAAGAAATTTGGAGCATCATAAAAAATACAATAAAGCAACTTTATTATGTTCAGATGCCTTATTGTATTCAGTATCTCAATTTCTGCAAGGAACTCCTTATCTAATGTCTCGTCTATGGTGATTCATTGCAGCCAGCAAAGGAATCTGCAAGTAAGAGAAGAAGAAGGAAATCAAAGAATATGCTCGAAGGTTTTTAGGAAAATCTGGTGATAAGAATGATGGAAATACAGGAGCAAATGCATTTGCCACCGCCTTTTTCGAAACTGCAAGTCAGAGAAGAAGAAGGAAATCAAAGAAAAGGAAAATCTGGTGATGAGAATGATGGAAAAACAGGAGTAGATGCATTCATCATCGCCTTCTTTAGTTCCTTAACCTTCTCCAGCATCTGCCACAACACCTTCTTCACCATTATCATCACCTACACACAGTTTTAGATTTGTTGCTCTTGACATGCTTGGTAGGCATCATTAAAACAAACTGTTGTCTCATGTTTTGGTGTGAATTAAGTTGAAGTCAAATTTTAATTTTCTTGATTGATCAATTTCTAGTGTATTTCATAAACGAGTTTCATGATTCAATACACGTAATTTTGATCCTTTAATGTATATAAAAAATTCATAGCTTCGGAATTAATATATGTTTATTCAATAATTTATTAAGAATTTATAATTTATTATTTATTATAAGTGTTATGGAGAAATAGATATTGAACTTGGGAACAGCAAATGGAAGTGGAATCTTTAAGAAAATAAAGATAGAAACACACGAACAACAGGGAGAGAACAAAAATAGATACATAAAAGTCACGTAATTTGTTTAACAAAAGAAGACTATGTTTGTAGGGAACTTCAAGATCTCCCACTTATCCAACATTTTTGAACAATCTCTGACTATCGATAGTTTCAAGTTGAATATAAATGCACTCTTTCTTTTATTTGGACGACTACACCAAATGCCTCGCAGCTAATGCCTCCTTTATCATTCATTTAAAGGACTTAATGAAATGAAATGATTGCCACCTTCCCGACATTGAATTTTACTATTTCTTTAGACTAATAATGAATCCCATTTACTAAGTCAATAAATGCATTACAAAAGAACTAGCAAGTAAAAGTTTACTGATAGGTATTTATTAAGTGTGGGACCTTGATCGACAAAAAACACATACACAACATTGGGAAAAGAGACCATATATCATTTGCTAAAGAAAACAATAAAAAGAAAATGATTAATGGTAGGTCTTTGATAATGATACAACCAAAATTTGTGGGTCGTATGCCATCAATTTAAAACTGCTATATACAAGTGACTTAGTAGGTGTTAGTTTGATTTTAAAAAATAGGACATGATCTGTTTTTTTAATTATTTATCAATTAATTAAGGAGTGGGTTTGTATGGTCCTAGTCTTTTGTTCTCTACCTATATAGATGACCACTAGTGAATATATTTAAAAATGTTGGTCGAGCTTCAAACTATAATGACCCATACATTGAATTCATTAGATCCTTTGTGTTTTTGTAAAAAATGTGTTTTAAGCTTCATTTATCCAGTATTCGTAAGTTCTTGGCTTTTGCTTTGTAATATATTTACAAAGTAATTCCATTGTTTATCAATGTAGCAATTATATGTGCTTAATGAAGTTCAAAAAGGGAATAACGTGTATGACATGCACTAAAACACCAGCTTTATTATGACCATTTTAGTGTCTATTTACAATCCACTTTCCACAAATTATGTTACATATTATGCTTTCTCCATGAATAAGTTATGTCAACATCACTTTTCTTCTATCTCTCTATCTCTCCATCTCACACACACGCATACACATATAGACTCACAGGTGTACAATGACTAATGGAGAAAACACAAGTATATTTTTCTCATGTTAATAGTTTCTGACTTTGACTTGGTTTATGTCTTTTTTCAAGTTGCCTTTTTTATGTAAGTTTTGTTGTCTAGCCTTGCATTTGCTTTGTGCGATTGGGTATGTTTTACTTTTCTCTGATAAAATATTACATGAAGTTTTATTTGTTTGGTGTTTTGATATTTTGGGATAAAGTTTTGATATGTTAGTTTTTTTTAGTTCTTCCAAATGTCGTTAAGCACTTTTAACTCATGCATATGAATTTTTTTATTGTTTCAATAGATAAGCTATTCGCTTCTCATATATTTGAGTGGCATCTACAACTACTTTCTAATATCAAATTTTCTAGCTGATGTTACTGCTATTTTTATTCTGTCAATTCACACTAGAAAATATGATAGAGTAAACCTATCAATACTAAAGTTATCAGGCAGAAGTTAAGAATAAAAAAGAAGAGCTAACTTAAATATGACTTTATAACTGCTAGATATATATATATATATATATATATATATATATATTAACAAGTGAGAAGTTCTCAAGGAAATGATCTTTAATTTTTTAATTAATAATTTCTAGATAATGTTAATACTGTAATAGCTTATTAGATTTTAAAATTTTTAATTAGTGTGGACCCTGGCCTCTAATCATGCAGCATCAATTTCAAGTTATTAAAATTTGACAAAACCCAAACTTTTGCAATAGTTCTTCATCATCATAGAGCATTGGTCATTAGAGACCCATATTTTAGCCCCAAACATATGACTTGAATCACACTATCACAGTATCCAGCAGACAAAAGCTTTAAAATTATTCCAATAACATTTTTGAATTAATCATAAACTTTGAATATGGTTACATATACAATATACAAGTATTTATTAATTTTACTGCAATCACTGAATACCAAATATATAAATTTATTTTTAAAATACTAATCCATATTCAATTTAAAATAAACATATTTTTTAGTTCATTCGATATGATCATAATACATTTTTCTCATTTAAAAAATTTATAGACAACATTATATATGCTCATATTTATTTAGAATCTTAAATTGTTATCATGCAAAAAATTTTAAAATTTAGACTAATATGTGATACATTATGTAACCACTTATTATTTTATTAAAAATTAAAATATTTACAAAATTAAATTAGCATATAATGCCCTTTAAATATATAAGAAATTAACCATTTTTAGTAAATATATGATTTTATAGTAAAGTTATTACAAAAAATTCTAAAAAATTATTTAATTTTAAAATGATTTTAAGTTTAAACGTCAAATGAAACTTTTCCATAACAATTAATATCCATTTATAAAAAGTGAAAACTTTGATTTTTTATTTAAAAGATTAAAAAATTTAAATTACTATTATGATTTTATATCATATTTATAGTTTGATAATTATTTGATAATTTAATTATATTTTTGTCAAAAAATAACTATAAATAGTTACTTTCAATGACATCTTAAATTGTATAATAAGAGACTTTGATAAATTAAAGTAATATAAACTTATCAAAAGCGTTGTATATTAAATTTTTCCAACATAGTATAAAATTATTTTAAGCTAAATTATCGTTAACTCCTTAAATTTATTTACAAAATATAATTATTTAATATAGAATTAAATAGTACACATATATAAACAATTTATCACATAATTATAAAATGAAAAACAACAATTACATATTGATAATTTTATCTTATCATATTAATTTATGGCTTTAACTTTTCTTTTCTTTTTGCAAGATCTTTTTAGTGTGTATATTTGTTGGTTGTTTTGCCCTTCATTATAGGTTTGTCTACTTTCAGAGATGGATAAAATGCCAAGAGGTGTAAAAAGTATGTTGAAATGCTAGAAAATGACGAACTTGAGCTTTTACAACAACGTCAAGAAGCTTATGCTATAAAGAAGAGTAATGCTACTCTTGTCTTTTTTTGGTCATATAAATAAAAGTTGTGAAACTAATCTATCCAAGATGGAGGATAATTTTGATCAACCTGAGTTGTCTATAAGAGAATGTCCATGTCAACCCGTTTGTGATCAACCTATTTATTCTACCATTGATATCATTACTGTAGATGATCAATTGTTTCTTCATCCATCCAGTAGTCAACTGGTACAAAACCCATCTACTGACTATAGTGTGGATCATGTCAGTGTGAATCATTCCTCTCTTTGGCTTGGGGAATTGTTGGTAGAAAATCAACAGTTGAAGTGTCTATTAATATGCATCATAATTTAGATTATCCAAACATATATTCCTCTTCTGTTCTACCCACCTTAATGGCACCTGTCGAGGATCAAGGTATAAATTTTTTAGCTATATTTTTTATAGTTTTGTATTATTATTTTATAAATCTTTTTAGGGATAAACCATCATTGTTCTCAGTCAAAATTAGTGTGCCTAAAGAATTGTCTTATTGAACCATAATAGCTTGCTTTTGTTCCCAACTGTCAGCGTTGTGATGCCAAAGATTCTATTTAGAGCCCCTATTATTTTTTTCTTCTTTAGGAGAGATTTCCATTGTTGCTCCTCAAATGCCATATGCTCTAAGACAATTATTTATTAATGGTGATGAAGAATTTGAGCATTTCAAGAATAATTTTCATACATATAATAATAATGTGGCTTTTACTTTTTATAGAGCTAAGTATGATCGAGAATTAACAAAAAAAGAAAGAAAGATGTTTATACATTTTGTGTTCAAGGTCAAATTTATCATTTCCTTGATAGTTTAGTTTCAACAACTGATAGAGTATCTGGTATCCAAGTCTATTTTTTTAATACTGATGAGAAACTTAGAGGAAGGACAAAGAGTTGTGATAAACTTTGTGAGGATAAATTAAAACTAATTATGGCAATCCTAGAACATAATCCCTATGCTAAGTTCTTGATAAGTCTTAAAGACATTCCAACACTTGACAATCATACAATATTCTTGAGGAATTACCTTGGCCTTGATCAACATGTATACAATCTTCCTACTACATCACAAGTAGTTGCTATATGGATTAAGGTGGGTGATGAAAGGGTTGATAAATGTCCACACATCCAAGTCTATAGTCATTCAGGCACATGTTATAGAATCCAATCTTACTATGCTTATTATGATCCCCTTCAGTATCCTCTTTTATTTCCTCATGGTGAATCTAGATGGAATCATGGAATTAAGTGGTTGTTTTCAAAGAGAATGAGAAATAATGCTCTAAATGAGGGATTTGACATTTATTTTAGTTCTTTTATTGATCCATCTGATTTGTTTAATATGGAGAATACATGCAAGTTTTTTTTCCTGTTTCATTTTTATAGTTTTATCTAACCTTATACTTTTATTTATTTAATTTTTTGTATAATTTTTAGTTGTTGGTCAAGAATAATATGAAGATGGACTAGAGAGAATTATTGTTATAGGCTCTAAATAAGAGAATATGATGAGTCAATGTTATTCCATAGTTTATGGCTACTTTAACAATTGTTTTTGGGTGCTTATACAAAGATTGAAATATCTGGACTTGATTTCCATAGAAAGAGACAATATGAGATAAGGATAGAGATATTACAGGGTGTTTTGGATAGTATTGTCGTTGGTTAGACTAAAGTTTATCGAATTGGTCATTGAGTTGTGCTCCCAGCTTTGTTTGTTGGTGGTCCAATGGACATGAAATGTTGTTATCTTGATGCAAAGGGTCTAGTATAGAAGTATGGTAAACCTATCATTTTTCTCACCATTACTTACAACCCAATATGGAAGGAGATTCAAAATAACCTTGAGTTTCATGAAAAGCAGAAGATGAGCCTAATTTATTGGTTAAGAGTTTTTAGAACTAAATTTGAGATCCTTATAAATGAACTAATCAAGAAACAAATCTTTGGAGAGGATGCCACATATGTTTATGTTATTGAGTTCCAAAATCGTGGTTTTCCTTATGCTCATTTGTTGCTAATACTTAAACCATATTTTAAATTACTTAATCAAGAATATTATGACCAAATCATATCTGTTGAAATACCATACCCTGTTTAAAATTCACAGTTATATTCTCTTGTCATTAAACACATAATTTACAATCCTTATGGTCATATAAATAAAGACATCCTTTACATAAGAAATGTTATGTGTAAGAACCATTTTCCTAAAAGTTTTGCTCCTTTTATTGTCCATGGTAATGATAGCTATGCATATTATAAAAGGAGAGATGATGGCCGAAAAGTAAAGATTTATAGGTACGAGGTAGATAATAGGTGGGTGGTTCGTCATAATCTATACCTTTTGCTTCACATTGATTGCCACATAAATATTGAAATATGTTCTACTGTTAAGCTTGTTAAGTAATTATATGTCTTTAAGGGCCATGATATCATTAATTTTAGTATTATTGATCAAGAGACCACCGTTGGTATTGATGAAATTAGTAATTTCTAGGAAGGTCATTGGATTTCGTCTCTTGAAGCTTTTCGGCATATATATGAGTTTCGTCTAGCAAAGATTAGTCCATTGGTTTATGCACGTCAGGTTAATCTTCTTAATCAATAGTATATTTCCTTTGAAAGAAATTCATATTTGTCTTATTGACATTTTTCATTTTTATATTAGACAAAAAACAATTATACTATCAATATGGGACGATTTTGTTGCAAATGAAAGCCAACAAGTTTTACAAGCCTTGTATACTTATCTAGTGTTTAGGTGTTGTAGGCTAAAAGTTCACTTTTATAATAATAATTCCATTTTAATTTTCATCATACTATTATATTTTTATATTTATCCTTGTATTTTCCTTTTAGGCTTACGATTTAAGAATTTTAGCTGTTGCATTATCCATATGGTTTCGTTTTGCAATTCTTTTTGATATGCCAATACAAGAAGCTGCAGATTTTAAAAATTGGTGCTTCCACATTTCCTATCTATACTTTTGCAACAAACAAACTTCTGTACACATTCTATTATGCTTACGCTTATAATTACCATTTTTCCAAGGCGCAAAAAAATAACGAACAATTAAAAGACCTTGTTAACTAACAAGCTTACCTTAAAATTTGATCTTGATGTATCTTTTGGATCAAATAAAAAAATTTCAAAGATCATTTTCCTAAAGTCCACTAACAAGTTAGATACATTTTATATTCTACTATGAAGTTTCTTTCTCGCATTTTTATCTATCTAATTTGAGTATTCCTAACAAACATCTATTTGTATCTTTCTAGAAAACATAGGTTAAAGCTTGTATTTTCTTTCAACACATTATGTAAAAATATTGGTATATGAGCTGCAAAAAAATGTTTTCGCTCAACCAGAGCTACATATGGGGTTACATTTACTTATAATTCTTGCAAGGAGAAACATCCAGCTGAAACTAAGCATTTCTTCCCTTTTTCCTTTTCAATTTTTTGCCTTTTTTAAAAATAAACGATAAACAAGTCCCTCTAGTTATGAACAATCAAGTTTTTTTTTAATGTCCCCTTTAAAACATATCCTAATGTGATTATAACATATACCCAGGATACTTGTATGTTAACTTAAATTTAAGATCATTCATATCAATTCTAAATACAATGTTCTGATATTCTTTATTTATTGAAGTGTACATTTTCTCATTTGCTTTCCTTTTTAAATGTAGAAGCCAGTATGATGTTGATTTTACTGACAACATAAGAACTGTCACATCATCCATTTTTAGTGAACTAGTCGAAAATCTCTTCAACTTCAGTGTAGTTAAAGCTATGCAGTATTACAACCAAGTTACATTTTTATACTTATTACAAATAAAAATATATTTGATTGTTTTTATGACATCACTATTATGTAACTAATGATCTACACTTTTCTCTTTAGTAAAAAGAGTATTAAACTTCCTCTAGATAAAGTCCATGTTGAATTGAAGACAAAAACCTTTCTCGTTCATATCAAAACTATTCACATGCAACCATCGGACGAAAGGCAATGCTTCACTGTTATCTATTACTGCCAAATTGATGATGTTGAAATAGAGGAAGGCTTAACTTCAAGCGAAAAAGAAAATAATAACAATGCTAAAATGACACTTACAACTATTTTAGGTACCTATCATTATTTATTAAAACATTTTTTCTTATTTATATTCATCAAAATATTTCAACCCTCCTTTTTTTTAGCCTTCTCGTATCAAATGAATCGTGTGATAATAATGAACTAAAACTGCTGATAACTTTCAATTTTCTTGGTGATGATTGAACTAAAAACCATAATCATGAATTCTAAACACACTTCACAATAAAGTATATACCTGTTATTAAAGATTCATTATTACTAGCATTTTACATCTCACCCTTCAAACTACTTCATAATTTTTACTTTTGAGCTTTTTATATAACTATATTTTAACATACACCAATTCACCTTTGTGGTCATTTTTATCTCTTATCAATTCTTATGTGTAAATTATATAACTGTTTATCATTGTATTTGTTATGTGTTTTCCCATACTTTGATTATTTTATTTTTTCCTTCCATGTCAAATTAAATGCTTGCTCCTCCCTAAACTAACCTCTGCTCATATACTTTGGTTTTTTATATTTTCAAAAGATAATCTTATTTCTTCTTTAGGGGTTAGATAGTGTCTTGACAAAAGATTCGAAGAAATTAAACCATAACTGAGACCGACCTCAGATGTTCCTATTAATGACTGCAACAAAAGGCCCAGAATATCATAAACTTTGTACCATATCTAAGAACATGTAACTTTTTCAAATGATTAATTAACGCTACTACCTCATAAGTTAAAATGCAAACTTATAAATTTCTTGACCTGTTATCTGTATTTTTTGTATCTTTCTCTAATGATTTAACTTTGCTTTTTTCCTCCCACTTATTTTACTATTTATCTTACCTCTTTACTTAAATATACTTCCACATGATATGAAAACATTTGTCCAATATACTACAAATATATAAGAAACAAACCATTGATATTATCTAAGCAAATTCTATTTAGCACATTCTAGTTTAGCTATGCATTATCATTTTGGAAATCTCACTGCGTATTTGTGTAGTAACCACTTGCTAGTTTTGTAAAAATGTGTGCTTACAAGTTTCCACATCTTTGTTATTGGCTTAAAACATCAAAAACTTATTAAAACATTAAAATAAAAATAAAAATTTGATAAGAAATTGAAGATTAATCCTATCTTTTTTCTTTAGAAAGAAGATGAAACATAATATTAATAATTAGTTTAACATATGTGTTATTTAATTTTTGTTCAATAATATTCAATATTTTTTGGATAAAAAGTATTATACGTAACAAAATTGTGAGGTATCTTAAAATTAATAATTTCTTAATTTCTACTATACGTTAAATATGTGAAAAATAACGTTAATAAAAAATAAATTGTTGTTACTTTAAATTTTATTATTATAATTTTTTGAGACATAGTTGATGTAAAATTATAAAGTATACAATAAAATATACTGAAGGACTATTTTTCAATTCTTTAAAAGATTAGGGACTATTTCATAAATGTAAAAAATTACTCGAAATAGTACTTGGTATTGACCAGTGCATATACATTACCATACCAGAATCAAATTCGATACCAGTCCTGGTACAATATTTATAACATTGCTTACAACAGGATGAGTAGTTGCATCGATGATGAGAGAAAGGCCAAGGCATTAGCATCCTTGCCTTTTAATAAGGGGAACTTAAAATGGACATTACAATAAAAGTTTAAAGAATGTTTCATATAGTTTCTATATATATTACCATTTATATTAGTGTTAATCCTATTTACTACAATGACTTCTCTAATCATCTCAAAATATCTTCACTCATTGATTCAATTACTTGTTTAGCATCTTGTTAATAGTCTGCAATTTTTTTATTTCCAAAGTGCATATATATGTATATGCAATTGAAGACAAGTTTAGAAACTATGTTATCTCCTCTCTAAGTAGTTATGTAGCATCTTTGGTTCATTTAACTATCTTCTGCCATTAAACCTTATTGTATTGCAAATTTCATAGTCTTTGTATTTAGATTACAAAGTACCAAAAAATAATGGCATTTGAAGAACAACTAATTTAAGATTTCAACTTCCTAATTACAAAATTTATAGTAAATGCTAGTTTAGTTGCCCTTTAAAATTGTCCATATTTTTTAACCTTTACTTGGTTATCAAGCTAATGATAAAAAATGATTTAAAAAGATTTTTGTTATACCAAACTACACTTTTTTAAGAGACTTTTTGTAAAAGGGATCTGAAACTTTGAAGACATGTTTTGTTTGTTAATGGAGTCTTCATCTTTTAGATTGAGTTTATAAGTAGGAAAATTGGTTATTATAGAGGATAAAAATTTATAGTTGGAGTACCAATCCTTACCTTGTATAACCTCTTTGGCATTTTCTAGCGTAATGTACTTTGGGGTGTTGAATTCTATATGCCTGCATAGAGGTCCTTGACTCTGCCAGTCATCATACTAAGTTAGGTGTTTTTCATTCCAAATTAAACTTTTCATCTCATTACAAATGGTATCTTTTAGGATTAGCATTTGACTAAGAGTTTAGGAAGCACCAACTATGAGTTCGATCTTTTAAAAGCTATTTCCTTTTAGTAATTAGGCGTGCTTCCACTGAACTTAAAATGATTTTTTATCTGAATTTTTTTTCCACATTCTCTTATAAAATCCTTTTATTCATAGCTTTGTTGAGATAATGTATAACCCTTCTTCCTCCTTTAGTACACACAATTTAGTCTACTTAACTTGGCTTTTGTTACATTATTGAGCTCCATTGTCCATAGGAAATTCTTTAGGGTTTTATTTATAATATCAAAATTTGAGGGAAAACTATGTTCTTTAAGATGTCGGAGTTTGACACATGAGATAATGGCTACTTTTTAAAGACATTTGTTTCAAAACATGTTGTTTCTAATACCTTCTTCTCAATTTCAATATAACTCTTCTTAAAGTAATTGAGGTCCTTGATAGGTCATCAAAAGTTTGTAAAGTTTTTATAAGCATCTTAACTAAGATTGTATTAACATAACATAAAAAGAATCAATTTATCTACAAATGATAAGATGTAAATCCTCAATCTCTTCATTTGTAATGGAACCTAAAACTACCAACTTAGTCAATGTTGTAAGCTATAAGTTTTATAAGTGCCTTGATGCAAATTGTATGAAGGTAAAGGAAAGTCCTTTTGTCTTAACCATTTTCTCCATTGAAAATATATGTTGATTACCCTTTTACCAAAATAGAATAGGATGTTATTATAACACATTGCTCTAACCACTTGGTTTATTGTTATGTGAATCCAAACCTTCCATTATGTTGAACATGAAGCTTTAACTGATAGAATTAAAAACCTTATGAAAATTGATTTTAGTTGAATAAGTTTTGATTTCTTTTTTCCAATTGTAGTTTTTGAAAAGCCTTTATTTTAAAAGGATATTGTCATTTATGCTCCTTCCTTAGATGAATGCACCTTGACTAGGATTAATAAGGGGTTTCAAAATTACCTTCAACCTAATAGTAAATTTTTTTTGAAATGATCTTGTAAATTATATTGTTGTATTAGATCGGTCAATAATCTTTCAAGGAAGTAAGGATAAGGATATTGAGAATAGGATAAAAATAAGTTTTGTTTATCCCAATCAACAATTTTCCCCTTGAGAAAAATTTCATAATTTCATTAGAGACAAGATTGTTAATTAATTTCTAAGATTTCCAAAACAAAATGAGCATTCAGTTCATATAGTCCTATGCCTTATTTGTATTCAAACTTGAGAGGGATCTTGTTGTGCAATATCTACTCTTAAACTTATCTCTATCACCAAATAATTACTCAAAACCTAAGGAAGTGAACATATTATTGATCAATAATATAATAATGAATGGAGTTTTATAATATAAGAAAGCCAAATAGTTCAAAACAATCTTTTGTTACTAACTATTTAAAGAATAAAAAATGGATAGATGAAAGGATAACTAACAAAATGAAATAAAATCTAAAAAAGAATAATCAAATGAGTATAAAATAAAACAAATTGTTGAATAGAGAATTCACACACTCACACACTCACACATAAGTAATGTCATGATGAGGATTTCTTCTAGCATCGTCTTTATATTAATAAAGTTAAAAGGTTTTTATAATTGGAACATTTAAAATTCTTATGTTATGAAATTGATCTCTGATGTCACAACCACTTATTCTTAGATTGATTAATCAATATTTATATCCATTTACACCCTCCCAAAAAATGTATTAAGTTTTATAAATTTTCATAAATGTTTGACCCTAACACCAAAGACTTTATGTAAGCCTATCTGTAGTACATTATGTAACTCCTAATTTATAATTTATGGTCCACTCATATGTAGGTTATCTTGAATCTTCCATATGAAAATTAATATTAGATCTAATCACTAGCATAATTAAATTTTTTATTATAATATTTAAAGATATTTTAAAAATAAATCCTAATTCATAATTAATATTAAATTAATCTATAATAAATGAAATAATAGGGATCTAGCCAAATATCATGTTTTCACTAATAAATAAAAGAGATAAAATAAAAGACATTAAAGTAGAAATAATTACAGATGAAATCATTGTATTCAAATTGAATTTTATTCGTTAAGATGAACTCTAATCCTCTTGTTTATAAATAATTTTAAAATTGATCTCTTGAAAGTTCTAGTACCTCTCAGTGATTAATTTTAGGTTTAAAATAAGAAAAAGACAAAAGGATACCTAAATTATTGTTTCTTACCATTTAAATATGTTTTGTCCAAATTGGACACGATTTGGGATACAATCACGCCCTAAACCATATTTCTTTTTGTAATTTTCTAAAATATGACAATGGCTTCGAACACCCATCCTAGATTGTATATTTCTTTATAATTTTTCTTTATGAAAATATGGGTTAAAGCATGATCGCATCTTAAGATTTGTTGCTCTTCAAATGTTTTCATATGGACTCTTTTTTCCCATGTTTTAAATTGTGTTTTCATCTCCATATGGTTAAATAAGGATGCAATTCCTATAATATCGTGTGCCAGGTTCCGTTGAACTAAAAATTATGATATTTTAACAATTTTTCTTACAATTGTCTCTAATTTTTTGACAAATCTTATCTTAAGTCAACATATTTATAATTACCTAAAGACATAGCATAAATTGAGTAAATTAAGGTAATTTAAATATAAAAATAAAGTAAAAAATATGTACCATTTTGTGTACAACAAATATCCTCACTCTTAAGATTTTATTTGTTATTAAGCAAATCAATCTTAATCACTCTTAAAGTTACAATTAGGGGGAAGTTCAACAAATTAATTAAAGTAATAAAAGCCCTCATCATTTAACTAACGATGCAACTATTCATATCTCTAAACATTTCCATTTAATTGTAATGTAGTTCAACCTAAATCAATAATCATTCAAAAATTTGCTAAATTTAAAGATTTTAGTACTTATTTTTTATGTTTTATGGAACATTAGAAGCTTGTTTGAAAGTTCATCCTTGCCTTTTAACATAAAAGTAAACATCTTTTCAAGAATACCTTTGGTTACTTAGTTAGCTTACCATTTTAAATGGCTATTAGTACTACTCTTAACTTCATTCCTTTTACTTATGTTAAAATCGGTAGAGCAAATTTATTTATATCACTTTATTCATATGTTTTTTTTTGGTTGTCCACAAAGTGTCCTAGGCGGGTTCCAACTATGTAAAGTCACCTTTAAGCCATCCACACCCAGACTAATCTCCGTTCGAGCCAGGTAGGTCCCTTGCGGGAGGCAAAGCTCTGTTCCCAAGTTTAAAACAGCTGCATACATGAGGGGGGTTCAAACCCACGACTCACTTAAGCCAGAAGAGCCCCTTACCAGCTCACCTACGCCTTGGGGTTTATTCACATGTTTTTTTAACAAAATGAAATACTAAGCTACTTTATAGGCTTAACTTTAACTTAATTTTATGTTAAAATCATATACAAGGTTTTTTTAATTTAAATCAAGTATCAATATTAAGATTAATCTTAAATTAAAAGTAAACTACTTATCAAGGCTTGTATTGATTGATTTAACCTAGTTGATTCATAATGCAATTTAACTTCTGATATTTCCTTTTAATCACCTTTCTTGTATTTTTTAATATCTTAACATTTTTACCTATGAAAGTAATTACAATAAGATCAATTTCTTTAAGAAATAGCTCAAAATAAAATCAAATTAATTCTTCCTTAAAATTCAATTGCATATTATCCTTAATGGACCAATGATAAGCAAAATACAAAATAGAAGGTACAATAAAAATGGATATAAAGGAAGAAAAGGTAAAAATGAAAAATTCTTAAAGCCTTTTGTTGCCTATTGTGTAATATAAATGTGATATACCTCTAGAGTTTATTGGTACCTTGTATAATTACTATCAAACAAAAAAAAACTATAAAGTGAAAGTAGTACTAAAAAAATATAAATAAATAAAAAATAAAATAGGAAATGTAAAATTTAGTTCAAAAAGGATGGAGAATAAACAAAAAAATGAAAATACATATGACGAAAGAACAATAAATGCATATCAGTTTATAGCAGCTTCATCATCAGGGCATTCAATAATAGGCAGTTGACGGTTGATTTGGTAGAAAAGGTAGTGGAAAGCGTTTAGATGGCATCGTAAATCTATCATGCTAGAATTAAGTGGTCAAGTTCTCTTCTTTCTAATTCAACTATATAGACTACTTTCATTGTGCCCTAATATAAGGAGACCTAGTGCCTCTCTAGTTGATGAACCATCTTCTTAATTCTTCCTAACATAAGCTATTAAGGTGTTGGTTTGACATCATCGATCTTCTTTGTTAGAGGTCCTATCTCCTGTAATTTACCTGCTAAAGGTTATGGCTCCACTCTCCTAGGCATCTCTCCTACCTCTTTTATAAAGGCACGTCCTCTACATGGTTTTTCTCTATAATTAACACATACACTCTATCAAATTTTCTAGTTAACCCTACATATCTTATCATATCTAGGTTAATATTAACCATAACATAACTTAATTTCAAACTCAAGATATTAGAGAATAAACTTAATTTCTTTGCTAAATTTTTAGGTATAAAGTTGTATAGATGGCCCCATTTTTCTTATTTCCCTTATACTCTAAATTAAACAGAAAGCTATAACCTATATTTCACAGTCTACATTTTATTATGCTCTAAAGATAGAATAAATCCTTACTCTCTTTCCTCGTTAAAATAGTATAAGAAATTATCCTACACAAAACTAAATGGCTAGAGATACATTATGGGTACTCTGGTCCTAATAGGATTATACTCAATTGTTCCCCTGATATGGATTTCCAAAATCTATTAAGGGCATGACCAATTAGCTCAATACGGAATTCAATTTTAGAGATTTTATAAGTGGCTAACTCTATTTACTTAGGTATATAGAATCTAGAATAAGGTATGTAAATAAAATATAAACCAAATTAAGTACTAAACCCCATATAAATCATTAAAACAAAAGAAAATGCTCTTTAAATCATGCTAGAAAAATAATGAAATTAGCACTTATCAAACTCCTCCGCACTTAATAATTTTCCCATCCTCAAGTAAATAAGTTTCATCACTGTTAACCAATAAGAATTAACTCTAGGAAAGCATTAAACACGTCAAAGATATCGACAAGATACTCCACTATTTATTCAATTACAAAATACATCAAATTTTTAAACACTTAGCTATTTGAATCAAATTATATATTAATTTAATTTACTCCACATTTCTTCAAAATTTAACTCAATTCATAAAATACAACCAAATTTATAAGATAAACATGGATGAGAAAATGTTTCAACCTTTAAAATTTTCCATATCTTCATGTTTATCATTAATTTTGTTCTTTATGATTAATGATTAAATGTTTTTATTGTCTAGGAGTGTGATAAGTATAAATTGCATCGTGTTTTAGGGCATAGTTTGACATGTGTTTAGTCATTAATTCGATCATTTAGTATGTGTTTAGGTTAGAATTTTGTTAGTTTGTTAATTATTTGGGTTTAAAGTGTTTTAAGGGTTAGTACAAGCTTTTGAGCTTAAATATTATGTTTTTGAGGTACTTTGATGCATTTGTTAGTGTTTCAAGGTCAATATCAAATAACGGATAAGTTTGGGAAGACATTCGAGCCAAAAAAATGGCTCAGGCCAAGATCATGACAGAAGCTCCAGGAGTGGCCCACGAT
Source organism: Erythroxylum rotundifolium (assembly GCA_027563915.1). Lineage (NCBI taxonomy): Eukaryota > Viridiplantae > Streptophyta > Magnoliopsida > Malpighiales > Erythroxylaceae > Erythroxylum > Erythroxylum rotundifolium. The sequence continues at coordinate 4,344,320 of JAOSBO010000007.1, forward strand.
CTTGACCTACATGCCACGATCGTGACAGAAGGCTTAAATGTGAGCCACCGTTGTGGCTTGCGTCAGGTAGACGACCAGACATTTATGAACTTCACATCTTGAGGGACTTTGTGGACCTTTCAGACCATGAAAAAGCCCTAGGGTTACCTAAAACATAAGAGACTATTTAAAGAACAATAAGAGAAAAGAGAGGAGAGCTTTTTCATGCAGTCACTTTTAGAAACCCTCAGAGAGAAAAAGGAAGAGAAAGAGAGGAGGAATAGGAAGAAAGAGTAAGAAGAAGTGGTCTCAATGTGCTTCTTGGATCAAGAGGTTTCTCGACGCTGCTACTTTCTTAGATCGCCCATTCTAAGTTTCTATTTTGTTTCAATTTTATTCATGTATAAAGTTAAGATGGATTGTATGATGAAGATGGTAGAATGATGATGATGTTCTAACTCTTCGTTGACATTTTATTTTGATTTAATGATAATTTAATTGATTATGTTTATTAGGTGAATGTCATGATTGGATTGCATCCTTGCATAATTCGGTAACAAACTGAGAGGGTGAACTGAATGAAAAATGATTAATTCAGATTAATGTAAGTTAAGCAATTTAATAGAAATTGTGACAAACCATATTGGTAATTGTGTGGAGAGAGATCCCATGTGATATTTAGATAGTTTATTAGAGTGCTTCAGATCTAATTAGGGTTTTGAATAATTTGTGAATTGAGATTACAAATTTCATAATCCAATTAGGGTTTATAGATTAGGGTTAATGGTTATAACTAGAGAAAGAGTAATTAGCCCTAGGATTGTCTATAACTGATACCCATTAACACATAATCGCGACTTTTGTATTTTTATAGGAACCCTTGTCACGGCCGTGAGAAATTTTTCTCAAGGTCGTGACTTTTGCTTGCATTTCTCACGGGCATGAGTATTAAGAGTCACGCCCTTAACTTTTCTCTTTTTCTGATTTATTTTCATTATTAATTTGTTGATTATTTGTTTTAATGCCCAATTTAATTTATTTTCATGTTCATTTTATACTATATTAAATTATTTAAATTGTTGGGTAATTATTCTTACTCCTTCTATGAATTTTATTTAATTATATAATTATTTAGTAAATTATTTATTCATTTTATTATTATTTGTCTATATTAATTCATGATTTCTTTTTATTTGTTTTCATGTCTAAGTGATTCTAGGCTATTTTGATTAAAGTGTTTGTGTATTTGTTCAGCTCCTACCAAGGAATTAAATTCTTCTTATTTTGATATTAATTTTAATTATCATTATTTTTATTTTAAAAGTAACCAAATTTTTGGCGCCTTATCACCATCAAATAGGAATGGAGACTCGGGGCCAACAGAGAACCTTTTTCTGTAATTTTGATCCAAAGTCTTATACTTAAAAGGAATTAAAATCAAGAATAAGAACGACAAGAATTTAATTTGTAAATTCAACACAAAAGAAATTGAAATTGAGCAATGAAGAATTCATAATGGAAATCAACTAAGAAGATTACCAAATTATGAGATAGGGAATTCTTCCTAATGCCAACGTAGCCATTTATGTGATAATATGGTGTCGGTTCTAGACTACCGAAGGGTGGATTACTCTCTCTCAGTTTATAATCACTAAACCCTAATCAAGTCAAGTCACCGAAATTGTTATCTCTCAATTAACTATCATTCCACAACCTAATCAATTCTTAAGCTCTCTAATAAACTACAGGGTCTCACATGGGATCTCTCTCTGTATAATAATCGATAAGATTGATTGCGTGGTCTATTGGATTGTCTAACTCTCATTAACCTGACCCAATCATTTTGCATTCGACTCACCTCTGAACTTGTTACCGAAGCATGAAGATAAAAAAATCAATCACAACAGTCAATCAAAATAACGCAAAAATAACTAGATTAACATTAGCTTAAGGTAAAATCCTGAAAGAAAGTTAGAACATCTTAATCAAACACAAATTCATAAACATATAGTGCCTGTAGTGCCACGATTATGGCCCTTGAATGAGCCTTTTGTCACGATCGCGGTTAAGTCATCACGATCATGGCTCCTCCTTGCTACTTTTGGCACGATTGCGACTTTTAGGCCATGATCATGAGCCTAGTTTTTCTATCAGGTTTTCTCCAAATCTCCTATATTCTTCTATATTTGGTTTGAAACACTAACAAGCACATCAAGCATCTCAAAAATATAAAATTGAAGCTCAAAAGTGCCCTCTAACCCCTCAAAACACAAATATCTAACTAAATAATCAAAACCTAACCTAAACATGCATTAATAATTCAATGTAAATACTAAACATGTACTAAACTACCCGTTAAACCATTATATAGTCTACGACTATTAACATACCCACACTTAAAAGGTTACTTGTCCTCAAGCAAAAACAAAATAAGCAAAACACACAACATATCAAAACATACAACAGGGAATGCAGTAATGGGGCAATGACATTCAACTTCTTGAAACTAATTTAACTTTGGACACAATCTCTCAAGTTGTTCCAACTTATTAACTTACGAAACCTGTGTCTAAATACCTTGGACTAAATATACAGCTACACTAGACCTTAATGTTAAGTTTATTCACCCCTATCACTTGCACACACACATTGATAATTATTCGGTCAATAAAAAATATAAACTATTCCTATGCATGTTTTCATGAAAATTCAAGCTGTTCACCAAGATCAATAGATTTTATTTGACAAAACACTATTTTTGTTAATTTTGGTTGACATGAATCTAGCCTTTTACGTAAAGGCAAACATTTGTGATGAATGTTGATCTAGTCATTCAAATAGGTCATGTTTTTATTAAGCAGTTTGGTTGGAATGTCATTATAGTCTTTTGATGCGAGGACACATTTTTATGATACATGTTGATCTGGTTACTCACATTTTGAGCTAACTACTAGCTTTATTCATAACCCGAAGATTAGCGAAATAGTTATTTGTTTATGATTTACACTTTTTTTAACTAATACATTTTTTAGCTAATTGTTCTCATGAAAGGCACTAGCAACGTTACTTATTTGATAAGCCTAAAATTATAAATGAATATAACAAATTCCTAAGGTGAATAAACTAACATCATATCCTAATTAACATGTATATTTAACCAAAGTAACCTAGGTCACCAATTTCACAT
>JAOSBO010000007.1:4386687-4398320 GCA_027563915.1 Erythroxylum rotundifolium
GAGAGACTAAATGGTGATGAAGAGGGTGCTGGAAAATGGTAGTTATAACATTTCCACTGATTAAGCTTCTATCTTTTGGACATAACTTGTTCTGTAGTTATCCAAATGAGACGATTATTGATCTGTATTAAATTAGAGACACATTGCTACATTTTTTGTGAAGACATCTGTCTTAAAGAGTTTCGAATTTTGACTTGAAGTTGAGTACTGGGTGTAGGAAAAAGTGCAGAAATACTGGATACATAATGGGTTTTTGTTCTGTTTTCTTGATGAATTAATGTGAATTTCCTTAGGTGTTTTTGTAATGAAATAAAATGATTCTATAGCTAAATAAAGGGAGTAATGTGTTATCAAGAATTAAGGTGATAGTTAGAAGTGAAAGGAAAATGGAAATGAAGTTGAATGTGTATAGGAAGTTGATGATGAATGTGTATATATGTGTATGTTATGTTATTTTTGTTCATGATCAATCATGGACTATAATTTGTTTATGGATGATATTGATTTGAAATGGAGTTAATAATGAAGAGTAATGAAGTAGGAAAAGTGATCTTTGTATAAGTTGTGTTAGGTGTAAAATCTGGAAAATTGGAAGATGGGTGCTGGAAAATGTAGCAATGTTCACTGATTATGGTTCTGTATTTTACACATAACTTATTCTGTAATTATCTAAATGGAATGATTATTAATTTGAAGTAAACTAGATACATAGGGATAAAAATTGTCTGAAGAAATCTATTTTTAATTCTATTTCTAAGAATTTCAAATTTTGGATTGAAATTGAGTCTTGACTTAGGCTATATCACTACCTGAGGCAGAAATCATATCTTATTGTTATTGAATAAAATGTATTGATAGATGCCGAATTAGACAAAGGTTTCTTCACAAAAGTTGTAGTTTGTTCTCTTATATTTCAAATGATATAAATTTAATAATTTTTTAATGTGGGAATTGAGAGATATGAGTTGTACAATTTGATAGCATGATCATGTAAAAGCCAAAGTTTCAAATGTGCTTAGTGTGTAGTATTTTGAGCATAACTCATAGAATACTGAACGAAATTGAATGATATTAGTGTCAGTAGAAACTTAAGAGATAGTAGAACAATTTTCTATAAGAAAGTATCCTAAAATTACTTCATTTTCTTAGTCAAAAAGAGCATGGAATTTTGACCCGAAAGTTGTTATAGGAAAAATCTGAATTGACCAAGGAATTATGAATTTTGATTTTTATGGTTTTATTGAGGTATAAACCATAAGTATAAATGATAATTATGTGAGTTTGGATATATGAATATTTAAATGACAAGAATAATAGAGCAATGTCTAGGATTGTCATCAATATGCATTGTGCATACTTCATATACATACATGTGCATTAATAAACACTAATAATCGTGCCAAATTGTGATATGTGTGTATTGTGTGATATAGAGGAGCAACTGGAACGTCAACATCTAGACGTTGCTAGAACTTCTAGGCATTAGCTTCGGGAATGACCTATGAGTAACCTAGACAGTCTCACTCAATTAATTGTTTATGTTAGATTATGTTTGAATTATCTTATGAATGTGAAATTGATTGTGTTGATTCCGGACAATTGATTGTCCGAGGAGTTCTATATTTGGGACTATATTGGAAGTGCTACTTGAATGTGACTATGATTGACTATTTGTTCTCACCTTCAATTTTAAATGCCAGACTAAAATTCCAATGACAAATGTGAATAAGAAAGGGTGTGAATGTGATTGAATGAGTGTAATCATTGACTATGCATGATGCATTTCATTACATGAATGCATGAAAGATAAGGGTTGTTGTGACTGGGGTCGCCAGTAAAAGAGCTTAAAGCTTAAAATGTGAGAAGAGCCTTTGGCTCAGTTGTGCATGTACCCGGTATCCACTAAGGGATATGGGACATTAATTGATACAGCTTCGTATCCATAAAGGGATATAAGCTAGTAAAAAGGCACTTGGTCATAACAAAGTAACAAATGAAACTGAGTCACGTGCATTACATTTATATTTGATATGTGTTTTTTTACATGAATGACATGACCCTTTTGATTGTTCTGAAAGTGAAAGGTGATATTTTATGAATATGCAAAGATGTGAAAAATATGTTACGTTTATTGATGTGATGTATGAATTGAGTGAATCATCGACGATGGTACCTCATTGAGTTCGCAAAACTCACCAAAATTGCGATGTTGACTTTTTAGGACCAAGAGATGACTTTAGCTACTGAGAGACGCTACAAGCAGTGTAGAATTGTACTTTTGGGAAAAAGAAGAAATGGCTCAAAGGTCGGTCAGCTAAGGTTGGAAAGTTTAGATAGACTTTTTATGTAATTTTCCTCTTTCATGTAGCATATTTTTTATTAGGCTATGATGATGTACATGTATCGATGTTTGAAAGATACATTGTATAATGTTTGGTTTTGTGGATAAAAATGAGGAAAAATTTTTGTTTTTAAAATATAGTGACTTTCTTATGATGTCTTATAAGAAAATTAAGAATGATGATGCCATACTAAGTGAATATTGTGATTGAACGTAGCGCACCATTATTATAGGTTATGTACTGGAATATCCTCAAGGAATTTCGGTATGTACCCCATAGTAATGTGGTGTTACATTGACCCTCATATACATCAATTTTCTATTAAGGCATTGACAAGCAATATAACTAGAATCCAAGCATTTAAAACATTTAATAGTAGAAAGCTTACTAAAAGTAGCTTGAGTTGAAGAGTTACCTGTCTGATCAGCCTCATTGTCCACTCCTTTGTCCTTGGACTTCTCCTCCTTCTTGGCCCATTTTGAGCTTTATGGATAAGTAGAACTTGCCCCACTCTTTGCTATTACTTTTGATCTCAATTGCCTCTCCACTTTCATGACCATGTTCACCATATCCTCAATCTCCACATAGTGCTAAAGCTCCACCATATTTGCTATCTCCCTGTTCAATCCACTTAAGAACCTTGTTATGTTGGCTTTGGGGTCCTCCTCTATATTAGCACAGATCATAGCAACCTCCATCACCTTGTGGTAGTCCTCAACTGACTTAGACCCTTGGGTGAGTCTTTGGAGCTTTTAATGCATCACTGCCTAAGTAGTGATGGGTCTCTCTCCATTCCTCCTCCTAGAAGTTACAAGCTGATCCCACCATATTAGTGCATAGCCTGAAAATTTAACAGCAACTAGTTTTACCTTCTTCTCCTCTGAGAAATTGTGGCACTTGAAGATCAAATCAACCCTTCTTTTCCACTCCAAATATGCGTCGGCATCATTCCCACCCTTAAAGGTTGGAATTTACATCTTGATGAATTTGAGGTCTTTATCTTGTCTATTGAGTGGTTCTCCTCTTTGAGCTCTCTTAGGCATACGCTCCTCTTACTTCTCCTCCTCATCTTCAAACTACTCCTCCTCAGGCTCATACCGTCGTGGTGGTGGTGATGAAAAGGTGGTACTTATTTTTGAAATACAGTGCACCTAGCTTGAGGTTCCTCACGTCCCCCCACACCTAAGCTCCTAAATTTGTTGATCTTGCCTCTCTATGGTTTCCCTCATTTTTGTGAAGTGCACATTAAAGCCCTCAAATTTTTGTTGAATGGCTCTCAAAGTGAAAGCATTTGTCTCCTCCACTGGTCCTTCATCTTGGTTTCCACCTTCTTGTGACATATTATGAATGTTCTTTCCCATAAAAATCAGAGGTTAGTAGAAAACAACCTCATAATCACTCCCTCTAATGTTTCACCCGAGGATGATTTTTTTTTTACTCTCGCCTCATGTTTCACTCAATTCTCGACTTTTATCCTCTTTTGTTCTCACACTCTTTGGACTTTTACCACTCAATCTCCCCTTGGTTCAAGTCACACATCAGAACCAATATCTAACTGATCAAGAGATTCAATAAAGGGAGTGAAATCCAACAATTAATTCCCAATAATGAGTTTGACGCAATGTACATAAAATCAAGCTAAAACAAGGACTTTCAAGAACATACAATTCGAGAATAGAAGAACAACAATTTGAGCAAATAGTTCTTTCTTTTCTTTTTGTTTCTTTTGTTTTTTGGTTCTTTCTTTTTCTTTTCATTTTTTATTCTTTAATTCTTTTTCTTTTCATTTCTTTCTTTTTTCTTTTCGTTTCTTTCTTCTTCTTCTTCTTTTCACTCTTTCTTTTTCTTTTCATTTCTTTTTTATTTGCTCTTTCTTTTTCTTTTCATTTCTTTCTTTTTTCTTTTTTATTTATTTCTTTTTCTTTTTTTATATAGACCGAATATTCAAAGAACAAAAATCAAGAAGAATAGATGAGTTTTGATGAGAATCCGACAAACTTGATGGCGATGGTGGCTGCCTTGTATGTTCATTGGAGTTGAATAGGAATTCACCTCTGAACCAAGGTTTGATACCAAAATAACGTGCACCACAGAATGGTTGAGTCAGATGGATGAAGTTTTGGTGGTTTTTTCCATGGAGGATTGAATTCAGCTATGAACCAATTAAGCTGAACATAATTTTTCGAAATCTTTAAGCTAATGGATATGCAAGGCTAATCTCTACGACACCTTTTGGAAACTTGTTCCAAGCAATCCTGATGATTAAAATCAACCAAGAGAAAGGAATCAAATAACACGCCACAATTGAACAATTGATAAGTAAAACTAGGTTCTTGGTGAAATGAAAACAAGAGGACAGTTCCTCAACAAAGCAGACGGCTACAATAATAATAATACCAAAATCTTCCTATTTCTAACCCTAATGAGCCTATTTATACCTAGGTCAATTAATAAAAGGTTGGGCTAAAAATAAATGGAAACCCAACATAAAATAAATGTCCAAAAATAATAAAAATAAGAAAGAATTTCTCTTGGGAATAAGTGATGGAACATTAAAATTAGACTAAGTCTTCAGGTCTTCAAACCCCAAGTTTGCCCGATCCAGTGATTCAATTAAGTGAATTAATTTGAGTTGTAACCCACTAAACTCTCCTCCAATAGGTTTGGAACTCTCCACCCTCTCCAAATAGAAGCCCACATGCGTGTAAAGAGCCTCCTTAAGTCTCTTGGCCATAGCTTTAGTCAAGGGCCCTTCTGGCATGACAAGCTCACTCCCTAGGCCTCTGACATCCACGCCTGGTCCATTTGGTGTCACCTTGGTCCGGCTTACATCACAAATAGCCTACCCTATTGACATGGTTTTTCCTTTGTTAAACCCCTTTGAGATTTATACCTTTCTTTTGTATAAACTACATTCTCTTCTCTTAAACTTAACCAAATGTCTTACCCAAGTCATAAAGCTAGTGGAGCATTTGTATTGGTGAGTTAGTAGATGTACAAAAGTGTAAGTGTAGGGGTGTACATATGTGTGGGATGGTTAATGTTGGGATGTTTTGATATGTCTTATCATTGAAATTCCCACATTAACGTAGTTTCTTTCAATGTTAAAAAAAGAATGGAAAAGAAAGAGACAAAAGACAAAAGACAAAAACACAAGAAAAGAAAATGAAAAGAAAGAAAAAGAAAAAGAATGATTTTTTTGTTTAAATAAATTTATCAAGGAGGAAGTGCATATTAGTTTGCAAATTTATTCTTAATTAATGCATCTTCCTAGAGTTGTAGTGAATGTGTTATTTGAGTATGTTGAATATGAGATAGATGTTGGCTTCGAACTCTTATGGTTTCAATCTATTGTTGAAATTAATTGTATGAGTGATTCCTTCATATTGGTATATGCTTCATGTGGTTTGTGTGTAAGAGTTGAATGGGTTGTGAAATACAAATGTTGCATTCATCATAGCTGAAGATACCCAGTTTTTTATGAGTGTTAAGTTGTGCACTTGGTAGCATAATTGAGTGTTACTTTTGTTTTACTAGCTTTGATGACTTTCATGCTACTTAACCCAAATACATCTCACCTTACCTTTACCCACATTACAACCTTGAAAAGTCTTTTGATTCATGATTTTGCATTTGAATTTTAGTGGTAGAGAAACGAAATGATATGCAAAGTTATGGAATGACATGATCATGAATGGTATTAAATGTACCTATGGATATATTTTAGTTAAACACATTTTCTGAGTTTACGATTAGATTTCTTAGTTTTTGAAGATGATGAATGTTGATTGATCATGAGTAAAAGCTTGGAATGTTGACTTTTTGCTATGTTGTTTGAAAGTCATTCATCTTTGTTATGATTATATATTCTTGGAAAATATAGGTAGGGATGTAAATATTGGCCCAGCCTGGCCCGTGATCAACGAGTTTAGCCCGGTCAAACTGACCCACAGGCTAGGTGGGAATGGCTCATGGAAGGGCGGGCAGGGCTATGGCCCGTCCAACACCGGCCACAGGTTGACGGCCCATCGCCCGCGGCCCGCCCATAAGTTATACATAAAACAACGTCGTTTTGTTCTAAATAAAACAATGTTATTTTATATAAGTTAAACTCATTTCTACCATTGCTTAAACAACATTGTTTTGCTTTAAACATAAAATGACGTCTTGCAAAAAACGACATCATTTATGTCTATGTTAATATTTTGACTTTTGAGTCTCTGAGACTCTGACTCTCCCATCCACCCCTCTCCCTCTTCGACTCTCCAACCCTCCTCAGCTCTCCTACTGGCTACTATAGTCCCACTCACGCATGACGCCTCCGACCACCATCATTCCTCATCGTCGTCACCACTATCATTCCTCGCCATCGTCACCCTCAACCCTTCCTGCGTCTCTTCTTCCATCCATCGCTCTCTCGGATCACCAACTTCTGCACCCACGTGTGACGGCTTTGACCATCGTCATTCCTCATCGTTGTCACCCTTAACCCTCCCAGGGTTTGTCCGTCTGTCCATTGCTCTCTCGAGTCACTAACTTCTGCTTATTAAGGTTAGTACCTGTTTATCTCGTATTATTCATTTATTCATAAACATTTAAACTTGTATAAATGTTTAGAGAGGAATGTGGACTGGTTTATTGCTATTTTACTGAGGATGAGGAGTGCTTCTGGTTGTGATTTGAATAGTTGTACATTATGAAGTATGCACGTTAAGTGTTTGATGAAATGATTCCTAATTTTTCTATTTTCTTTTGAGTGCATTACTAACAATGCTGCTGCCTTGTCTTAAGAGTGTCAATCAACTTCTGCACCACTCTTGTGCTATACAATAGTGCAAGGAAAAGTTTGAAGATACAAATCTATGATCAGTGTTTAAAATCAAAGTATGAAAAGGTCAACTATTGAGTTCATAAAGATTACCCGTATGTATTTAAGTAGATGTTACAAACAGATGATGAGCTATTTATTAGAACATTTCAAAAAACTTGAATATTTCTCTCTTTCCATACTACATATATGGCGTAGTTGAAAGTAAGTCTAAATATGTAGACATTTCCTTTGACATAAAGCTCTAACTATTTTCCCACTCTAAGATCTCAGACTAAGTTGTCTCAAAACAAAGAATATTGCATTTGGTTCATATTTCCTCCTCTACAAAGCTGAAGTAAATTGACATTCATATAAGAGATGAGAGTTCGTCTCATGTTCCATATTACATAGGCAATTAAGGTCTAACCCCTTTAATCTTATCCTTACTTTTTACTTAATTATTTGTTGCTAATTATAAGATGAATAAGACTTTATGTAGGTTGGGCTTTTACCAAACCAGATATAACCATTTGATCCTCTAAAAGTGTTTCCTAAACATATCCATGTAAGATTTGAATTGTATCTAGACACTTCTTCTCTATTTGTAAAGAAACGTCTTAAGATACACTACAATTGATCCCCTTGGATTATCCTTCACTTTTGTGTTGTTTGAAAATATGTATCTAATCAAATATGGTTCTAAAATCTTATATGAAGTGACTCATTACACCAATTATACCAAACCAAATGTTATGGTCATTTCTAATTATAAAAAAATACTCTTAACTTATGGTATTTCTCACTCCCAATATTTGATTAAGTGTCTAAGAGACATCACTTTCGCCTTTTACATTTTAGAGGCTTATAACCTTTAAATGATGAGTTTTGAATATTTTGAATAAATTTAAATATTGATTGCACTTAAATTCAAACATAATTTCTTTAAAATTGATCATAATGAAGTTTAGTCCTATAATTATTTTTTAAGCCAAAACCCAATATATTGTGGTTGTTACTTATTGCGTTTGCTTCCAAAACAAAAAAAAAAAGAAAATCTAGATTCATCTTGACTATCTTGGTACACTTATCTAAGTAATCTAGGATTAATTTCCAAAACCAATTCTGTATCAAATTTGTCTTTGCAATTAAAATCTATTGCAAGAAACATTTACCTACCTCTCTATATAACATCATAACAATTGGACTGTGACTAAGAGAATCAAAACACTCCCAAGTCTTTCTGGAAAATTGAAGTGGTTGATGCATTAAACCACAACAATAATGATGGCTAAATTAGGCTTATCTTTTAAAAGGAACTGAAAAGTAAGATTGAGTAATAAGAAGCAGATCATTAACTTTTGGTTTCAACAATACCACACACCTAACAAGTTTTGAAAAACATAAAGTCTTTTGTTTGACTTATGCTTTTAAAAATTTTTAAACTGCAAATGACTACAATTTGGATAAGACTGAATGGAACCAATAAGGATTCAACCACTAACTTACATAGAAAATTCAAAAACGATTTTATGTCGTTTGAATAGGTTGCAAATAGATAGTTAATACCATCTGTTATCTATATATATTATTATTGTATTTTTCTCTATGTGATCTCAATCATGACCTTATACATCAAATACGGTTCTTTTTATGTCTAGTGTTTTATTTATTCATGTATTGAATTGTTCTTTAATTCTTATGGTTGGTTGGTTATGGAAACTTAAATGTAATGGTTTTATGGTTGGTTTGTTAGATGGATGAACATATTCCTTTAGTTGAGAGTTATAATCCAGTACTAGAGATAGAAGTGGAAACTTCTATTCCGACAGCAAGTGAAGATAAAATTTCAATTAGAAGTCAAGTTAGTCAACTTAAAAGTGATGTTTGGAATCACTTTAAAGAGACTACATAAACCGATGAAATTGAAAAAATAGAATGCAATTATTGTCATACGTTATATTCAACTGGTTTGAAAGGTGGAATGTCTCATTTAAAGAGACATATGGAATCATGTACTAGAAAGAAGATGGTTTTAGGAGGTCAATCATTTTTTACCTTAACCTTATGAAAGGAAAGAATGAAATAACCGTAACATCTTTGACAATAATAGATCAAGAATTTTGATGGCTAATATGGTTGTTGGAGACGAATATGCATTTGCTATGGTTGAAAGCAAGAGATTCAGGATATTTCTCAATTCACTCCAATGGAATTTCAAGGTTCCAAGTCGGAATACATTGAGAAGTGATATTTTGAAAATTTATGAGGAGAAGAATAGAGAAACATTAAGAATATTGTCGAGTGTTGAAGGACAAATGTATCTTTAGCATTATGTCCAACATAAAGCATGTTTTGGGAATGTGGATGTTTGACTCTAATGAAGTGATTCAGATGATGGGGCAACGGATGATGGAGAAGTTTAATTTTTATTGGTCTAAGGTTGGAGATATTATTGCAGTATTATATTTGTTGGACCCGAGATATAAGATGGATGGTGTTGAATATATTTATAATTTATTATACACTATTGAAGCTCAAGAGCATGTACATACTATGAAACAATTATGGTATCAATTGTTTCATGATTATGAAGTCAGAATGCAACAAACTCATGATCAAGATGCAAGCAGTTCAAGTTCAACTCATACTTCAGTTTCAAGTTCAACCTTTTCTACTATCTCATTACCGACAGATTCTCTTTCAAATTTTTTGAAAGAGAAAAGGGCTAGGATATCTTGTGGTACGATACAGTTTGATAGATATATTTCTGATGAGTGTATTCTTGAAATTGAAGGTGAGTTATTTGATACATTGTTATGGTGGAAGACGACTGGACATAGTTATCCAATCATTCAAGCCATTGCACGGGACTCGTTAGCTATTCCATCTTCAGCTACTGCTTCAGAGTATGCATTTAGTACTAGTGGTCAGGTCATTACTCCTCATCACGATTGACTTTATTATCGCACTGTGGAAGCTCTTATGTGTACTCAAAGTTGGTTAAAAGATAAAGATATTGATGGTAAATTCTTTTCTTTTTATTACATTTATTTTATTTACCTTTATATTATCTTACTTAATGTTGTATTTTTTTCCCCTACAGCCATAGGTATCAATGCAAAGGGGATTGGTGAAAGTAATCGACCAATGGAAAGTTATTTTTGATCAAATATATGAAGATGGAGGTAATTTCAATTTTCTTTTTATATAATAGTACATTATTAAATATTGTTTTTATTTTAAGTATTATATTACTAAATATAATGTTTGTACATACAGATGATTAGAGCCAAACTGTTGATGACCTTACCAACAAGTACACTTAATCAATTAGAATCAGTCTCCAGTCTACTCTCCAATGTAGCTGTTGATTTTATATTGTATCTTTTTCTGTAAAATGATTTTATTAATTTATGAAACATGAGTTTGGTTTTATTAATTATCTCTAAAAATATTTAATAAATAATTTAAGTAAATTAAAATTTTGTAATTAATGTAATTCATAATTTTAACTATAACTATTAACTTATTAACTTTCATATAACTTTCTAATTAATTGAATTAAATTAAATGTCTTAATTAATATATAATTTAAGTAAATTAAAGTTTTGCACTTACTAGTTAATGTAATTTATGATTTTAACTATAATCTATTAACTTATTAACTTTTCATATAACTTTCTAATTAATTGAAATAAATTAAATTTTTTAAATAATATATAATTTAAGTAAATTAAAGTTTTGTAATTAATATAATTCATAATTTTAACTACAACTATAACTATTAACTTATTAACTTTTCATATAAATTTCTAACTAATTGAATTAAATGTCTTAATTAATAAATAATTAAAGTAAATTAAAGTTTTGTACTTTCTAGTTAATGTAATTCATAATTTTAACTATAATCTATTAAATTATTAACTTTTCATATAACTTTCTAATTAATTGAATTAAATTAAATGTTTTGATTAATATATAATTTAAGTAAATTAAAGTTTTGTAATTAATATAGTTCATAATTTTAACTACAACTATAACTATTAACTTATTAACTTTTCATATAAATTTCTAATTAATTGAATTAAATGCCTTAATTAAAAAATAATTAAAGTAAATTAAAGTTTTGTACTTACTAGTTAACATAATTCATAATTTTAAATATAGTCTATTAACTTATTAACTTTTCATATAACTTTCTAATTAATTAAATTAAATTAAATGTCTTAATTAATATATAATTTAAGTAAACTAAAGTTTTGTAATTAATATAATTCATAATTTTAACTATAACTTTTTAACTTATTAACTTTTTATATAACTTTCTAATTAATTGAATTAAATTAAATGTCTTAATTAATATAGTATTTAAGTAAATTAAAGTTTTGCACTTACTAGTTAATGTAATTCATAATTTTAACTATAACTATTAACTTATTAACTTTTCATATAACTCTCTAATTAATTGAATTAAATTAAAT
>JAOSBO010000007.1:4513236-4548549 GCA_027563915.1 Erythroxylum rotundifolium
TAAGTCAATAAATAATTAATTCGAATGAAATAAAAAAAATTCGGGACCCAACACTACCTCATATGCATCTTATTCAAATTACCCATTCAATACAACTTTAAGAGGAGAAACAATCATGAATAACTTTTCAAAACAAATGTATTCCCTCCTTGATATTTTTGTTCAAACATTTTTTCTTTCTTTTATTCATTTGAAAATTGAAAGAAGCTACATCAATATGAGAATTTCATTAATAAGATATAAAATAACATCCTAATAATTATAACCATCCCATACATATGTACACCCCCACACTTATATTCCTGCACATCTATAATCATTAGCAATTAAAAAAAAAGCTCCACTAACTTTAAGGCTTGGTGGGATATTTGGTTTAGTTCAAGGCATGTAATATGGATAACACAAAAAAGGTTAATAAAGATTAAAGGGGTTTAACAAAGGAAAATTCATATAACTAGGTAGGTCATTTGGCTAGAGTAACTTGTAAACAAAAAAGAATGTCTAATTATTTCATGATAATGCTTGTGATAAAAATGTGGTCTCGAATAGAAAATTCAAAGTGAAGTTAGGATGTACATGTCATGAAGGTCACACATAACAAAAGATAATGAGCCTGATATGGATTTGACAGTTTAATAAGGCTCAAAATCTCACTGGTTTTTGTCTACCACTAGTCACTACTCTTCTAAAGATAATGCCTATTAACCAATCACAAGAACAAAAGTACTTGTTAAAGTTTCCATGGATTTTTCTAGTCAATGAACACTTTAATTATGACTATATAGCCTTAAAAGAAACAGAAAACGAGAATTTTTCTGTTTTGTTTTGGAAACTGCTTAAAAAGTTGCGTAAGCAAGTCACTTAAGTAACAATTAAGCTAAAAAAATGCATAAAAAATAAGATCCCCACCCCCACACTTAAAACTTACATTGTCCCCATTGTAAAATCAAATGCAAGAAATGGAACATTTAACGAAAATAACGAATGTGAAAATGTAAATAAACAAAAATCAATTTTCTTTGGGTTGCCTCCCAAGCAACACCTTTGTTTATTGTCATTGGCTCGACTCCATATTGCTCACATCAAGAGATGAAATTATGATCACTAGGAATCACAACTTCGGCGTTTTCCACTTAATCTTCATCAAAGTAAGGCTTGACTCGATGACCACCTACATGTGCAATGTCTTCCCTATTTTTAAACTTTTGTCTTCTATTATGAAGAAAGTTTTCCTCCTCTTTGGGCATCTAGTTAATTTATCACCATTGCTATCTGGCATACTTGGTTCTCAAAATTATGAATGTTAGAATTCACCTCATGAATTTAAATCTAGTCTCTTGCTGAAACTTTTGTACACTTTATTGAAACTAATGTGCACCTTGATGAAGCTACTACATACCTTGTTAAAGTTACTACATACCCTATTGAAATTGAAGATTGTTAGTAGTAAAAGTCTTGATAAAGTCATCTAGAGATGTACTTAAACTAGAGGAGGAGGCTTATTGCCTTGACTGAAATTGATATGATCCTTGTGGCTTATTAGGGAAGTAATTTTGTTATCTGTTCCCCCTACAAGTCAAGTTAGAATGATCTCTCCAGCCTGGATTATACGCCTAGGAGTATGGGTTATGCTGATTAGGAAAGTTCCCTCTTGCAACATTCATATATTCCATATCTCCCTCTTATCGTGTTAGGCATTCATCAGTTGGATGACTTGTGCTTGAACATATTCCACATGCTTTTACTTATGCCTATCCAATTGTAACATGTCTAACAAAATATGTTAACTCATCCAAATAATGTTCGATAGATGAATTGCTTACCTTGTTCACGCGATAAACATGATTGCAAGTTCCTAATTGCTTACCTTGATCACATGAAAAACATCATTTGCTCAATTAGAATCCTTATTTCAATGTGAGTCTTCTCACACAGTGTACCACCATTCGCTGTATCAACTAAACTTCTCTTTATCTATAGTAATCCTTCACAGAAATATGAGGAGTTGCTCTGGAATGTTGTGGTGAGTGCAGCTGGCACACAGCTTCTTAAAGCGCTTCTAGTACTTATAAAGATACTCTTTGTTATGGTACTTAATACCACAGATTTCCATTTGAATACTCACTGTCTTTGATGCTGGAAAATAATTTTCCAAAAATAGGCTCTTCATCTCTAGCCAAGTATTCACACTTCCAGTGGGCAAATCGAACAACAAATCCTTGGTTGCATCTTTTAGTGAGAACGGGAAAGCCTTCAATATGATTTGCTCATCTGTCACTCCTAGAGGTTCCATGCTTAGACAAACCACATCAAGCTCTTTAAGATGCTTATATGCATCCTCACCTGCATGACCTTGAAAATTAGGTAAAAAATGTATTAACCTAGATTTTAGCTTAAAGGTAACATGCTCAGTAAAATTTGGAAATGTAACGCATAAAGGTCTTTGGGTTAGGTCTAATGTAGCCAACTCCTTCCGCATTCTCAGATTCAGGTTCTAGTTTTACTCTAGTTCATTCTCATTTCTCTTCGTAATCTCTGCAATGTCCTCTCGATCTCCAAATTAAGCTGCTTAAGTTCTCTATGAGGAGATATGGTAACTACCATGCACCAATACTAACGAACATTTAAAAATTAAAAATAACTAAAAAATGATTATAAATAAATATATACACAAAATGCTAAATAAAATCAAAAATAAAAATTAGATCATCGCTTTCCCCAATAATGGTGCCAAAATTTGACAACATGTTTCGAATGCACTGTGAAATTTACTTACTTTGCACACTAAAAACTTGTAGAAATGCTAAGTTGGGATTGTATCCACAGGGAATGTTCGATTAATTCTAGTAATGAAAATAATTGATGCAAAGGAAATAAAAGGGGGGAGGGGGTGGTGGTGATGGTTTATGCAATTAAGAAAATAAAGTGAAATTAAACTAGGGAAAACAAATTATATAAAACAGTTGAAATTGATAAAAGTTTCAAATAAGTGTAAAGTTCGATTCTAAGATCAATCTTGGCCTAAACACAATTAAATATATCCCATCATTCTAATGTTTTCACACCTCTCTTCTAACTATTAATCGTGGACTAACAATATGCTCTGTTAATTTCGATGTTTCCTTATCTTGTGTTTAATTAAAAAATGTTCAATAATTAAACCTCGCCACTAAATAACCTAGGCTCTAAATTCATTTTGGCAACCACATTACAAAGTGGAAAATAGACCAATATAGGTAGTGACCTTACACGTTTAGGTTATTTAACCTAAGTTATGTTATTCCTAACAATTCAAGATAGAAAAGAAAATGATGAAGAATGGTTGCTGTCCACTATTGTCTTTGTTGTTCACATTATTCCCCACTTTGAAAATTGATGAGAAGATGATAAAGAATGGCGTCTCTCCACTACCATCTCCTCAATCCATTTTAAAAACATAAGAGAAAATGATGATGAATGGCATATATGAATGTTTCACTGTTGTCTTGTTATTCCACAGCTCGCCTTTGTCGTCACACAATATGTTCAGTTTATATCTTCCAAAGCTAGGTTAAAATAGGACATCTAGGTTAAATGGATAGTTAGGTTAAATGGACAACTGCCCATTTAATTGATGTTAATGAGTAATGTTTTGTAGGTTTCAGTGTATGGTGGCTCACGAGTGGGTAAGCAAAAGAAACATCACAGTTGTGAGTAGTCTCACAGCTATCTCATGCCTATGCAAGACGTCTCATAGGTTTGAGACATCTGATGTCTTATGGTGTCTCACACCTATAAGACATCTTGCATGGGCGTGAGACAGCTGTGAGACTACTCATGATTGTGACATTTCTTTTGCTTACCCGTGAGCCACTATGCACCATTCTCCACTTTTTTGCTCTATCTTGTCTATTTTTCTTTTAATCTTTTTCTTCTTCTTGCTTCATGAAATTAATAGAGTATGAACATTGAGAAAATGGTTTGATGAATATGCTTTCTGGTCATTTTAGCTCCTTTACGTTTGAAATGTACCTAAAATTAAATATGGGCTAAAATGAGTGTCCTAAGGATTTTAAGGCATTAATCCCTAAGTGTAATTGATTAAATATGTCAACATTTAAGCACACATCATATACCTTTTATAATGAAGGATTGATGAAGAAACTAAGTTGGGGTGCAAGTTGACCATTTGTGAAACATTAAGGTTATTTTTAATTATGTCAAAACATTTTTGTTTCAATTAAATTATAGTGACAATGTTAGGTCCAATTTAACCTTTTACCTAATATTATACTTAATGTAATTTTTTAAATGAAAAATAATTTTTTATGAAATGTAAGGTAGTATAACTTGCCTATTGAATTATAAAGCCAAATTAAAGGTTTACATTAGAAGAACCAATGCTAAAGTTATGGAAATTGAAAGCATATAGGCATCTTATAAACAACTACAAAATAAGGTGACTAGTTAATAATGGACATTAAAAAAAACTAAGAAAAATTAAGGAATAACCTAAATTGAAACTATGTCCTAACTCATGTTAAGGTGTATATTATAAGACAATATGATCTGTCTTATTCATTGTAAAAAGCTTAAGTGAGTACTTTAATGTTCTGAGTATTAACTTGAAAGATCCTTGAATTTCTCTCTTTTCATAAGGTATATATTCCACAACTAATAACGAGCTTAAGGACTATATGGTCACTTTTATGAATGAAATTTACTTGCTCAATCCACGAGACAAATTGATTCCAATTGCTCTTAGTGTAAGCAGGCTTGTACATATGTAGATAATGGCTCCAGAAAATGATAAAATATCTATAAGTATATAAAAAATGGTTAATGTTCTCCTAGTTTTGATCAAACAATTTACACAACATATTTATTTGTATTCTTTTTAATTTATCCTTAGTTATTAAGCTTTGCTTAACAACAATCCAATGGATAACAACAACAAAAACAATATCTAATATGAATCTTGCTAATACATAAGGTCTGGGGAGGTCCTATAGTGCACAGCCTTACACTTAACTAGTAGAGAGGTTGTTTTCAAAATAATTCAATGGATAAATGAGCCTTTAATGAACTTGTTAAAAAATCAAGCAAGTTTCCATAAGGTAGTGTTTTGGCTATAAGGATTAAAGAGTTACAAACATGTCTTGTTGGTGAATTTATTAAACTTAAGACCATTCCATATAGACTTGTCTTTTCTTTTTGAATTTGGTATGTAGCTTAAACATTGTTCATTGTAGTTTTGAATCCTTTAAGTATGCAATGCCATTCACCACCAATATTAATTAAAACAACCTTGGCATTCAATGGTACCAATAATTTTAGATTGTCTAATAATATAATCTTATATAATGGACATAATTCAATCCAATAGTTGAACTAGAACTAGATTTTACAACCATTTCTAGCAATGGTCTTTATCGCCTAGCTCAATGCATTTCTTAGTTTTATAATTTGGTTTAGAGTTTAAGAATTTGTAGGTTTGGTTTTTGATTTGCCAAATGCATTGCTCATTGATTATACAAAGGTAGATCCATTTGAGATAGATGGATTGACAATCATTAAACAACATCCATAATCATTTAGCTAATAGTAACTTATTAGTGATCTTGTTCGAATTAATACTAAAGCCTCCTTCTTTAATGGATATACATACCTTAGACCTTTTCACTTTAGCTCCTAATTTCGTCATAAAGGTGCCAAACCATATTAAATTCTTCAACATTCTCTCAACATCTCTAATCAATTTATGAGGCATAAAGAGATAACAAGACCAATAGACGTGTAAATTGTTAAGGATAGTAGTGATAAGTTAGAGTCTTCTAGTATAAGAAAGAAATTTGTTGTTTCAATGATTGATTATTCCGTTAATAAATTCAAAGAGAGGTAAGTAGTCTGCACCATATAATAATAAGAGGTTATTAGTAAAGGAGAGGTTGAAAAGCTTCATCTTTTTATGCTTATGGTAAATATGAAAGCTTGTTCTCTCCTTATATAAAAGGAGAGCAATTTGGTTAACACTTCTATGCAAATAGTAAAGAGATAATGGGGGATTAGATCTCCCTGTCTTATTTCTTTGGTCTCTCTATTAAAAAAAAGGTTCACTATTAACTAGTATGACAAATGAGGGATTGCAGTTGTATTTTTGATTCTGTAAGATGAATTGACTAAGGAATCCAAAAGCATTTAGTGTTTCTATAATGAATATCTAACTAATTGAATTAAAATTTTTATTAAAGTCAATTTTCATTGAAAAACTCTTCAAGACCTTTTTACCTTGGTCACTTTTGAAAGTTCTTTAGGCTAGTGATGAATTATCATTAATGCTTCTTCCTTAGACATAGGCACCTTGACTTATGTTGATAAAACTACTAAGGAGTTCTTTAAGTCTAGTTGTCAACATATTTGAAAAGAGCTTGTAGATGATATTAAACATAAGATAGGCTTATAATCATCCAAATATGTAAAATTAGGTTTTCTAGGAAAGTGAGTCATAAACGTTCTAGTTAGTTCCCTCATCATTTTATCACTAGTGAAGAATTCCTTTATTTATTTGGTGAGCAAATCTCATGCAATGTTCCGAGTGATTTGAAGAAGCAAACTTTCAATCCATCTAAACTTAGGGGTTTGTAAGGTTTCATATTAAAAAGGTCAAGTTTTTTATCCATGAAATTCAATGGTTTAGATAAAAATTCCTTTTCGATATAACAAAGAGACTCTATTATTAATATTTGGAGATCGTATAAGAATGGAATATTTTGGCTAGTATAAATAAGGTAATCATTGAAATTGTTGAATATAACTTCCTTAAGCTTAATTTGCTTCCAAACAGTGCTCCCATCATTATTAATAAGATAAAGAATTTTGTGTTTATTTTTTATACATATGATAGAATTATAGAAGAATTAGGAATTCTTATTCCCATCTTTCAACCAATTGACCCAAGCTTTTTCTTTAAGTAAGGAGTAACGATTCTCTAAAGTTGTTAAGTAACTATAAACTACTTTCCTTACTATCTCTTTAAGAGTAGCACCTTTGGGGGATCAATTTATCAATAATTAAATAGAGCATAACTCCTCTTTAGTATTAACTTTAGTCTCATATGTGTTCTTAATTTTTTGAGCATACAAGTTCTTTAGTTCAACTTTAATAACTTAAAGGTTTCTTATGCACTTATATGATTAATAACCCCATCCTTTTTGTGTTCAAATCCTTCCTAATTACTTGTTTAAACCCATCCACCTTTATTAGAAAATTATTGAATCCAAAAAAACTTGATTATATTAATTCTAATTCCCAAATCTACCTCTATAGGGGAATGGTTTGAGTAAAGTGAAGGATGGAAATGAGTTATACTGTTGTTAAAATTTTATAGCCATTTGGGGTTAATAAATGTATGCTCATGCTTATTTATTATTAGCCAATAATCTTGTTATCTATTACATTAGGTGAAATAAACCCCATTAAATCTAAGGTTACAAAGGTCAACAATATTTACGCAATTTTGAGAGCACTCACTTTCATGTTTATTATTTAACCTAACTCAAGAACAAAATGGTATTTAAGTCCTTTATAATTAGCCATAGTTTTCAAATAAACAAGCTTAGAGCTTCCAAGTCCTTACATAAGAAGTTTCCTTAGAATTTAAAATTAGTAACATAAATAAAGGACAATGATAAACACTTAGAATTCATATGTATCTCTATATGAATGTACTGATACGATAAGTTTTGCTAAAGGAACTTAACTCTTTTTAGATTATAACCAAAGACGATCTGAACATTTTAATGATATCTGTGTTTTGAAATTACATCCTAGCCTTTTTCTAAACAACCATTTATAGGTTTGAAGCTTATTATTTAACTAAGGGTTGCTCCAATTAGCGTTTTGATGATAACAAAATGTAATTATTACTAATGAGTTTATTACTTTGATGAAAAGCAATATAAGAAAAAAATAGTCAGAAACTTAATAAGGTAACTTATGAAATTGATAAAGAGAAGTTAAAGTTTTCAATTGTCAAGGTGAAAATCAAAACAAGAAAAAAAGAAGATCAAGCTTTTTAAGGTAATTCTTTAGTTTGTAATATTAATTGTAATCTCGCTTTATTGATTTGATGCTCTAAAAGACTCACTATGCACAACCATTTCATTTCACTTCATTATATAAATCTTTCCATTTATAAAGTGGCATTAAAGATTTAAAATTTAATATAAATGCCTTTTGATCTTTCAAAAAAAGTTTAGGGAACATTTTGGGAAATGCTTAATTCATAATTACACGAATCAGATTGAGTTTGAGCATTTAAAGTTGTTAAAGTTATGTTTTTAAGGTGATTAGTCAACCAATATACATTAAAGTTATTAAATTTAATGTACTGAGAATTTGAAGCAACATTGGTTGACGTATTGATAAGCTAATATGCCAAATTAGTTAGCCACTATACCTACTGGTCGACTAGTATGCCAATTTATCTTATGTCACTAGAAGTGATCTAAGCAAATTTCTTATCATTTCAACATCAGTAGTGGTCGATTAGTATGCCAACGATTATTGAATCTAATGCATTTAATGTATACTAGTGAATCTGCAAATAATGTATGATAAAACCATATCTAATATATGTATAGATTTATTAATATTATTAATACTCCTAAAGGTCTTGTGAAGACCTATACTGATGTTGAAATGATAAGAAATTTGCTTAGATCACTAGAAGAAGAAGTTAAGGATCTACTAACATTACTATTTGAGGAGCTTATTAGATCTCTTTTTACATACTAAATGATATTCTAAGAGACATAAAAACAAATGAAACTTATATAGAAAAAAGAAATTTTCATTCAGAGCCTTATAAAAGGATTGAGTGAAGGGAAAGAGACATCAACTAAGGAAAGCATTGAAGAAGAAATTACTTTAACGATTAGAAAATTCAAGAAATTCTTGAAGAAGAAATTCTCTAAGAGAAAGGATTTTAAGGAAGATAAAAGTGATCTAAGCCATAAATCCTCTAAGATTATTTGCTTTGAATTTACAAAACCTAGCTATATAAAATCACAATGTTCTCTACTTAAAGATAATGAGAAGTACTAAATAAATTATAAGAAGAAGGATTAGAAGAAAGCACTTAAAGCATCAACTTGAGATGAAATAAGTGAATCTGAAAATGATTATTTAGAAGAAGAGATAGTCTATATAAGCTTACTATTATGAAAGATGATGAGGTAAAATCTAACCCTAACTTGTGTTATAGTGATTTGACATGTGATGAATTAGTTAAAAGTTTAGAGAAAAGAAATTTTTTTTTCTAAAGTTAGGGAAGTTTAAAAATAGTTGGATGCATGCATGAATGAGAATAAAAAGATGAAAAGGGAATTGCTTAGCATTAAAGCATCCAAAAGTATGATCGTCATAGACAATCATAATTTAGATGAATTAAGGAATGAGAATGAAACATTGAAAAAGGAGGTTGATTCCATTAATTTCTCATTGTCCAAGTTTACAAAGGGAGGTAAAAAACTAAAAAACATGTTAGTAGCTTAAAACAATTCCAATTATAGGCCTACAATAAGATATAACCATGAAAGCGAAGGCAATTTTAGAACCACATTGTTAAGGGAAAAATTTACATAGTGAAGAACCAATGCTTAATGTGAGAAAAGAGGAGCGTCTAAATATAAGCATATAGATTCTACATCCAATAGGACTAGTTCTAAAAGCAAGCATCATGTTTTTATATATGGCTTACAACCTAAGCATAAAGTTTAATAATTTCAAGGGAAGAATAGACATAACTTTTTAATAACACGCAAACCTATACACACCAATTTAGGCCTCTAATAAGCTTAAATAGTAGAAATAATAAATAATAATTATAACTCATTTCACCACCCTAGGGAAAAAAATCAACACCTTTAATGTCCAAAAGAAGTTTCCTTATTTTGCATACACATATATTAATACATTTATGCATCATCATCACTCGTATAATATGATATGTCATTTTTGTGGTAATTTTGGACATGTTGATAGATTTTGTTCTTAAAAAATGAATTGCAAGTAAGGTTTTAAAAGTGTAGGTTGACTGTTGGGCCCTGGTCTCGATACTTATTTCATGGCTACATTACGCGAGAATTGGGTGAAGAGTTCTGTCATCGTGTAGAACTGTAGAACGAATGAATGAAAGGTTCTATTATGCTCGTACACACGAATGAAAGAATCTGTCATGATTGTGCTAGTGTTTGATCTTGTAGAAGATTTTGTCATGATCATTCGTGTAGAACTAATGAATAATTATGTTACTTAAACTTGTAAAAATCATATCTCTCAATTTTAATGTCCAAAAATTTCAAACTCTATACTGTTAGAAAGTTAAGAGGATAAGCTACAACTTTTATAAAGACCACTTTATTTGATTCAGCCTACAATAATACAGTTTAATCATCAAAAATAGGACACAATTTCTGTCAGGGATAACAATATAGCTATGTCCCCTTTTTCTTCTTTGCCTATTATAAGCTATTACACAACCCAAAAAGAAAGACCCGAATCTAACAAAAACTAAATGTACATACATGACCCTAGCATAACAATTTATTTTAAACTAACTAACACCATCTAATAACATACTATTCCTTTTCCAACAACAATTTAAAACCCAACAAAGAAGATAGTTTTAAACACATATAAAGAGAACTTCTTCAACTTTTGCATTCATTGCTTAATCAAAACAGAGTTTGCACATATATTTAATTATATATCAAAGGCCACATCAATAGCATAACACAAAATATAAATGAATGGCCATGTTGGATATACTTATAAAGCTACCAAAAATAGTTGAACTAACTTAGTTATAAAAGATAGAATTCTTGGAGTTTGCCAAAGCTTGCAAGGATAAATTATCTTCTCGTTCTGCACCTGAGGAGTGGAAAACAATAGGGTGAGCTATGAAGCTTAGTGGCTAATATATTTATAGCCATCGATAAAGAGCCATACACAATCAAACATATATATACACACGCACAAATACACATATATGCCTCATTTTAATCTGGAAATTAAATTATTCATAGTTCTAACTCAAAGACCTCATAGTAAAAAATGTTATCATAAATTATATCATGTATATTCAACCATCAAAACATGACATTTAATTGTATATCAGCTGAACAAACCAAAGTAAAATGCACAACATAATGGCTTGAGAGAATCCCATGGGTCAAAATGGAAAACTGAAGTTTACACCATGAACTAAATGAGTCCGTTTCTTAGGAGTTCATATGCCATAAACGGGGAGTTTGGAGAAGGCTTTTAGTCAACATGCATGTGACGAACGAAATGATATCTCTTTTACCCAAACACAAGTAAATTTTGATGCTCAATTCATTTCATCACGTGTTCATACTTTCATGCTTCTTGTTTTTTTTCCCTCTTTTCATTAATACAAAATGCCGTAAAATCTTTCAAGTCACAAGATAATAAATTGTAGTGCAATTTCTAACAATCACAATAATTCAAGTCAAATAATTAAGCATACAAGCAAGCAAGAAATCAACCCATCATTTATAATAACTAAAAACATATTACCCACCTAATTGATTGTAAGTCCAAACTCAAGTTTGCCTTTCCTCTTGTTTTTGCCTTGGATTTTCTTGGTTTCCTTCAAACCAACAAATTTTTATTCAAAAAAAATACAAATAGAAGATCCATAAAGCTTTAATAACCAAAATTGAGCTTAGACTTAATCTACCCATGATTTATCTAAGCTAGAATAACTAAGATCTTGTTAAAAATCCATGAAAATCAAAATTGGGTTTTTTAGTCCTCTCCTTTCTCCCTTTGTTTCTAGAACATAAAACTCATTTTCTCTAGTTCCTTTCTCTACCAAAGCAAGAGGAAAAGATGAAGGTTACCTAAGCTTAGCTGAATCGTCTTCCTTCTTCTTCTTTCTCCTTTTTTGTTCCTTCCTTCTTCTTTTCTAATTCGTTTTCTCCTTTTCTTCTAGTTCCTTCTACTTTTTTCTTTCTTTCCTCCTAGCTTCTCCAACAAGTTTCTCTTTCTTTCTCATTTCTTTTCTTAGTTATTTAAGAATATTTTTATTGTTTCCAAGTTTACCCTTCCACATTTGATTTAATGCCTACTTGCTCCTTTACTCTCTTATGACTATTACACACTAACTTAATTCTATCATTTCTATTTAATATATGCAAACACTTGTAAATAAAGTTTATTCATGACTAATCTCCAATAGATTCTAATTTAATAATATAATTTCTATTCATGCTTGCTAAAATAATATAATAAATTCTACAAAATTTGGGGTCCAACACTAACAATCAAGGAACCAAACTTATTTAGGTTACTAAAACATATTGATTGGCTTGTTTTATAAGAGTAAATGGCAAGAATTAGATATGGTATTCATTGAATTGAGTGTTATATTTTAAATAATTTATGCTTTTTTATCTTGATGAATCTAACCCCTTTATGTCTAAAGGAAATCCTAAAATTTTTTATATAGAATACATAGAAGTTTGAATTTTAAAGAGAGCAAGAATGATGAAAGACAGTTAAAAAAAATTAATAAACCAAGTAAGGATGATATGCTTCCAATAAATTATAAAATCAGGAAAAATCTTAATTCAAATCATTTGTAAGTGATGTTCAATAAAAGTTAACTATTAGTTCATACTTTAAAAATTTGTCACTTATTGTTATTTTTTTATCAAAATGAGTATACATCATTAGTTTTGATTATTTGGGCTTTTAATAAAGCTTTTTAATTCTTTATATAGTGTATACATTAGTGTTAGAGTTTGGACACTATGTGAAAATTCAGTTAATAAGTTAGAATTTATAATAATTGGCAATAATTTTTCCAAACCATTAAATAAGGATAACTTTGCATAATTAGAAGAAAATTATTTATGTTTAAAAGGAATTCTATTTGATAAGGCCCTTATGTGATTTCATTCATTTTTTAATTAATATTTAGTTATTTGATATGTGTTTTAATATTTTTTGTTTAAGTTATGCTTTTGTTTTCTAGCTTTTGAGAACACTGGGGGGCTAATTATTAGAGTGGTTGACCAATGTCTCCTTTTAAAAGAAATTTTAAAATGAGTTTGTAAGGAGTTTAGTTGCTCCTCTAGTTGACCACCCTCACACACTAGTCAACTAATGTATTCAAGTGGTCACCTAATTTCATATTTTCTAAGAAATTTTATTGTTCTAATAAGTTTGTATGGGGTTTTATTGCTCCCCTGATCGACCTCCTATGCAAATTAGTCAACCAATGTCTTTTCTTGGTTGCTCAATGTACTATTATCTAAAAATTTTTATCATTCTAATGAGTTTGTGAGGAGTTTGGTTGCTCATCTAATCAATTACCACACACACCAGTCAACTAATGTCTTCATGTGGTTAATCAATATTCCTTTATCTAAGAAATGTTTCATATAGTCAGTTTGTGAGTTTGGTTACTAGAGTGGTCGATCAGACACCAACAATGCTTGACTACTCCTTTTGTTTTAATCTCTCCTTTGCCTCTTTTTTCTAATTTCATATTTTATTTTTATATATTCCAAAATCCTTAAAACTTTCTCTTTTTTGTTTTTGAAAAACTCCGTCCTGTTTTTAATAAAGAACTTGTTAGATTGTATCAACATGAAAATTTATCATTTTTGTTAAAATTTGAGGATTTCCAAAATTTTTAATAAAATTTATCTTTCCAAATTGAATCTTTCATAATAAAAATATAAAAGGAGTCAAGGTTGTTTATTTTCAATTATATTCATTTTGTTCAATTTTGGTATCTCAAGCACTTTTTGTATTTTTATTTTAACATTTTGAGGTTTTTCAAAATTATAAGTTTCTCTTAAATTGATTATTGGATAATAGATTGTTATTTTAATTTATTTTTTAGGCACAATAATGAAATGAGGAAAATTTCAAAATTAGACATAATTTGGGATGTTGCTTTCGAAATTGAGCAACTATTTTGACTTTTTTCAATATTCAATAACCTTCTTTCTCCAACAAAAGGGTGACGAAATTTAGGTGGAGTATTCTTTTTTTTAATTTCGTGCACTTTATATCATATATTTGAATAAATTTATATTATCTTCAAAAATGGATATTTCATTAATATTGAATATCTCTTTTGTTGTTGATATTGAATTATATGCATCACTATCTTAATATTTGTTTGTATGCTTAATTTTATTTTTTTAATATCGCATGTGTTTTGTCATCATAAAAAGGAGAAGATTATTAAACTAAGGGAAGTTCTAATCAGTGATTTGACGATAACAAAACATAATTACTATTAATGAGTTTATTATGTTGATGAAAAGTAATATAAGAATGAAATGAAGTCATAAACTCAAAAAGATAGCTTATGAAGTTAATAAAGAGAAGTTTAAAACTATGAAATGACGATCAAACCAGAATAAAGTAGATTAAGACTTATCATGCTTATTTTTTATGTTGTAATATTAATTATAATCTAACCTTACTAATTTGATTATCTAAAATGCTCACTATGCATAAACATTTCATTGTACTTTATTACATGAGTCTTTCCATTCATTAAGAGACACTGAAGCTTTTGGTTTTGATATAAATGCCTTTTCATCTTTCAAATAAAGTTTAGGGAATATTTTGGGAATTGTTTAATTTATAATTGCATTAATCAAATTGAGTTTGAGCATTTAAAGGTTTAAAATCATGTTTATATGGTGATTAGTTAACTTATATAAGTTAAAGTTGTTAAATTTAATGTACTAAGAGTTTGTAGCAATATTGGTTAATATATTTATTAAACAATATGTCAAAGTGGTCGACCAATATACCTACTGGTCAACTAATTTTCTAATAGCTACTGAATCTAATGTTTTTAAAGTATTTTTGGTCGACTAGTATACTATAATGATTAACCAATACTCAAAATATAATTGTTGTAACGACTAGTTCTTGGCTCTAACTGGTAGGAAAAAAACTATAAATATGTTTTTTCTTATTGGTTTTAGGAACAAGAAACATTAAAGTGTTTATTACACAGATTTCTAAGTGGTTTTCAATTATTTGAGCATCGATGTCACACATTTGTGTCAGTAAGCCTTTTTGGAATTGTCAAGTGAATAAGTGAGATATATTTAAGTTGTAATCCTTTGTTGGAGAGATGGATATTGCACTTGGAAGTATTCCAAGTGGGATTTAAGTACCTCTTCACTTTGGAAGAAGATTGTAAGAAGGGTTCCTCTTTATTGAAAAAGATTGTACAAAGGATATTCTTCTTCTTGAGGCTTGTGTGGCTAGCCAATGTGTAATGATGGGAATAGAATTATCATAACCATTCTATAAGCATTTTAGCTTCACCTGTTTTTGGAACTGTTGCCAGGGACTTTTATAAGATTTAAATTCACTTGATTTAAGGATTTTATAACTTTTCTTGTGTGATTGTAGGTATATGAACACAAGGATCACTTGGAGTTTAAGTAAAGTGGAAAGACATATTAACTCTAGACATCAAAAAGCAAGAAAAAGAGATCCAAAGAGCTAAACGCTAGGAAGCAATAGAAAGAACGATGCTAAGGAAATGAATCATAGAAAGCAAAAAGGAATTCTTACGGACTTTTATAGATGCATATTTGATCATATTTATACCTTATATTTTGATATATATTTGCTTGATATTTATACTTTTATCGTCCATTTGATACTTAATATTCTCCAAGTGTTTTTATAAATTATAATTTCCTTTATGGACTTAAAGGAGAAGAATTCGGATGGAATCAGGACATAAAACAAAGATTTGAAGCATATAAGGGATACACAACCATACATCATCTTGAATACTTCTCTCAAGCCATGTTGAATCGCAAATTCTGGGTATTTTGGGTAATATATGGTTTAGTAAATGGCTGTATATCAGACCATGCATTACCTAGAATCCTAAAATTTACTATAAAAGGACATGTTCAGAGGCAAAGCTGTGGAGCAGACATTAGGAGGCCATTCCAGAGCTAGCGATCTTTCAGAAGGGACAATTTTGAGTTAGAAAAGTGGAGAACATGAAGAAATCATTGAAAGACCCATCAGACTATAAGATCAAACCTCTACCTTGTAAGAATATTCGATAGAAGATAGAAATGGAGACTTAAAATTATGAACCCATTGTTCCCTATTCATTTTTCCTTATGTCAATGTTTAATTTTGTGTTTTACAACATGTACCTAAATTCTTATAGTGCCTACATTAAGACGAACCCTATTTTTTTGCAATAATATTTTTGATTCTTTTATTAATGCAATTGCTCGGATTAATCTATTGTGACTCAATTACATATTTAATATATGTTCTAATAGATCTAGAATATTGTGCATAATTTGATTTCATAACTTAGAGATTGAGAAATCCCATGTGTGAATAAATCTACCATAATTAGGGGGAGTTGATTGCATCCCTAGAGATAGGATGACAAAAATCATCTAGATTAAGGTCAAACTTAATAGGAGGATTCATAAATCTGTAAAGCAATTCTATAAACTTTAACCTAAGTAATTTGTTAGATAACTTTGGGACTACCTGTTATTAGAATCAAGATGAGCTATTAGCATACCATAGGAATCCCAACAGTCCAATAAATTAGTAAAATAATTTCTTAATAAAAGATCAATCAATTAAGGGTATTTAGGGGGCTTTGAAACCTAGACAGTAAATTTTGATATCGATATTTTTCTATGTAATTTCTTAATTCTCTATTCAATATTGTTGTCTATTTTTATTTTAATTGTTAACTTTCTTTTCTTTAATTAAAATCCTAAATCAAAATCATATACTAGATAACGTAATAACATTAACTACTAGTATTCATCATCATCAAGGGGTCGACCTGTACTTATCAATACTAGCTACAATTATACTATGCACTGTGGTTATTTCACAATTTACACTTAGAAAAAATTCAATCAAGTTTTTAGTATCATTGTCGGGGATGGTGATGTTAACCTTAGTTTTTTAATCTAGTAATTACTTTGTTTTCTTTATTTCCTTTATATTTGTTTTTATATTACATTATTTATTTAGTATATTTTTTAGTTTAGAATTAGACTTCTGGTCAGTTTGTGACATGTAGTACATATGAGAGTTTAACAGAAGTGGATTCTAAAATATGGAGAATAGTGCTAAGAAATCTTTATATAACTGATCTGAGAGAGTTTGAACTAAATCGTTAGATAGACAACTTGAGAGGTCATGTGGATACATAAGAATCTAACAATAAGGCAGACTAACCATATATGATGTTAGGCTATGCTAGGCCAGACCTAATTGGTGTAGAATCTAGCATAATGAGACTACATGTTCAAGTAAACAATTTTGAGATAAAGTTGAGCATCATCTATATGGTGCAATAGTCAATCCAATTTGATGGACTTTAAGATGAAGACCCCTACGTGTATATCTCTAAAATTTTTAGAGATATATGATACATTTAAAATTAATGGACTAAACGTGATGTAATTAGACTGCGTTTATTTCCATTCTCCCTAAGAGGAAAGGTTAAATAGTCGTTGAACTCTATGCCACGTTCGTCAGTTACTATATGGCATCAAGCAACAGAATTTTTTTTACTGAAGTACTTTCCCTTGTAAAGCCTACAAAGCTAAGGAATGACATGTCATCATGCTTCCAAATTGATGATGAATCACTTTATGACACATAGGAGAAATTCAAAGAGATGCTTAGATGATGTCTTCATTAAGGACAACTTTTTCTAATGGGATAAGTCAAAGTATGAGGCAGTCGATAAAAGTAGCAATTAGAGGGATGCTGAACAATAAAAACATATGAAGTGGCCCAAGAATTGATTGAAGACATGGGCATGAACAACTATCAACGGTGCTCGACTAGAGCATGAACTCTTAGGCCAGTGGGAGTTTATGAAGTAGATGCAATGGAATGAACTAAGTAGAGGCCCTGAGTACAAAGATAGATAGATTAACCATGGCTCTACAAGGAAGGGTTATGTAGTGTAAAATGTGTAGGCTATACCATTAAGGAAAAAAGTGTTAATTTACTCAACTTTAACATGTGGATTAGTTGAGAAATGCTGTGAGGCCCCAAAATAATCCTTATAGTAATAACTATAACGCTGGATGGAGGAATCACCCTAACTTTTCATGAGGTAATGAAGAACAAAAAAAGAAAACAAGCCTCCTTTAGGATTCCAGCCATAAGCAGGACAGCTATGGAAACCTAGTATGGTTGAGTTGATAATGGTATTCATTCAAGAATCAAAGACAAATCATTAACAAACAGACACATCCATACAAAACATGTAAATCAAAATGAACTAACTTGCAAAATCAATGGTGGGAGAGACTGAAGAGGAGTTTACCATGCACAATTGACACAAATCCTAAGGAGCTAATAGCAATCACCCAAACCGCTAAAAAGAAACTCTAGAAAGAAGAAGAGAAGGAAGTGATGTTGAGAGTCACTCGAAAGCTAATTGTAGCTTTTACCTTAAAAGAGTTAAGGAGTATCAAAACTCTATATCTTATAAGAGCAAGGAGAAAATCATTGGAGGCATAGGTAAATAAGAACCGTGATCTTTTAGAAGAACTAAACCTCTTGTTAAACCTTTTTTGCAAAGACCAAAAAGCTAGGATGTGCATTCAGATGGCTGATAGATCATTAAAATGTCCTATAGGAATCATAGAAGATGTACCTATTAAGGTTAATAAGTTCATGTTCCTAACTAATTTTAGGATTATTGACATATAGGAAGATTCATAGTTACCCTTAATCCTTAAGTGACCATTCCTAAAAAATACAAAATCTCTCATAGATGTTAACGACAGCAAGTTAAGAATGAGAGTAGGGGAAGAAAATGTTAATTTAGAGTAATTAATGTTAAAAACAATTCACTTAAATTTCTGGATGTCATTAAAGTTGACGAGCCTTTTCGAGGTATTTTGCAGGACTCCACATGTAAGGATCCACTAGAGAAGTTACAAATTCAAGGGAATAAACCAAAGGAAAAATGTGGCAGAAAGGGTAGGAAGGTATCTTACCTATAGTTTATGGAACCTATGGTAAGGTTACAATAAATTATTTCATTTAAACTACCTTAAGTAGGAAAGTTATATCGAGCTAACGATGGTAAGGAAATGCTGCATGAGAGGCAACTCATGAGTTAGTTTTAGTTTTTTTTTAACTTTGATATTAATTTGTGTTAGCTTTCATTTTAGATTAGTTATTAATTAATTGAATTTTGTTTTGGACTGCTTTAGGATAACAAAATTAAGCATCTTAAAGAGAATTATGCATAATTGTGATGTTAGGGGTTGTGTGTTTATGAGTTATTATATTAAATTTAAAATTTTTATGTTTAAGCATCAATATTGGAAGTGTCAAAAGACGATGAGACTGATATGGATGTGTCAATCTAAACAGGTTAAAAATCTCACTAGCTTATGTTTATCCACTAGTCACTACTCTTCTAAAGATAACATACATTGACTAATCAGAAGACTAAAAGAACAGACACCATTTTCCATATTTTTTTAGTTAATACTACTCAATAATTATGACTATATAGTCCTAAAAACAATAGAAAAAGAGAAAATATTTGCTTGTTGGATTGATTTTTTTAAAAAAAACTTAAGAAAAACACATAAGCAATAAACAAGCTTAAAAATGTGCATGAAAACTAAGATCCCTATCCTCTCACTTACAACTTACATTACCCTTAATGTAAAATGAAATGTAAGAAATAAAGCATTTAATAAAAACAACAAGTGCAAGGTTGTAAATGAAAAGAAATAAACTTCCCTTGGGTTGCCTCCCAAACGGTGCCTTCATTTCATGTTGTTAGCTCAACTCTATATTGCCCTCTTCAAGTGATGCCATTTAAGTCTTCAAACATTAGCGTTTCCATACTCTCTATTTGGAACCCTTCATAATACAACTTTCAGCAATGACCATTCACTTCGAATGTCTTGACTATTTCCAATCTTTATATCTTTACGACACTAAAACGAAAGACATGCGATACCACAAATGGAACAATCTAAAAGGAACACAACTTACTTAGGAATAATTTAAGTCTTAAGTGATAAAGAAGCACTTTGTGACCCACAACAAATCTTTTCCTTAAGATCATCTTGTTATGGAAAGCTTTGATCCTTTCTTTATATATCGTATTTTGATAAGAGTCATTTCGCATCTCTTGCACTTTTGTAATTTCAACCTTTTATGCACTCCTACATCATTAAAATTCATACTACATCATTTTATAGCCTAATACACTTTATGTTGTAACTCCATTAGAATATGACATGGAATCCTAAACACTAATCTATATAGACACATCCTAATTAGCATCTTATAAGTCTTCTTATAGGCCCACAATGCATCTTCTAGCCTCACACTCCAATCCTTTCCATTAAGCTGAATTGTTTTCTCTAGGATGGGCTTAATTTCTCAATTGGACACCTCAACTTAGCCACTGGTCTGGGGATGGTAGGAGGTGGAAACTTTGTGCATGGTGTGATACTTCTTGAATAACATTTCCATCATCCTATTACAAAAATGGGTTCCTTTGTCACTTATGATGGCCTTTTACATTCTAAACCTAGGAAGGATAATAGATGGCATATGAAGCTTTACCAACTCTTTTTCCTAGAACCACCCCCATTACAAAATCAATTGCATCTCAAAAAGGAGGATACAGGCTACAATTTGAAGTTAAATCATTGGTAGGGACATTAGGAGATCTTTAAGCCTGTTAAAAGTCTCTATGCACTTACTGTACGACTCAAAAGAGACATTTTGTTGTAACATCATACAAAAAGGTGAGGTTTGACATCTTGTTGTAATAGCTTGCACAAAGGTAAGGTAAGGCTATCTTCGACAAATCTTTGATTAACATGTGATAAAAAATTGCACAGCCAAGAAAAAAATAAACTTCCCACATATTTGAGGGGCAAGGTAAGACAAAAACGAGATTAAATTTAAACTTACCTACCTTTATTGCCCTTATAAATATGACATGCCTTAAAACTATACCTTAACCTACTATCAAAAGGCATTTTCCCAATTAAATATAAGGTTATTTTTAATGCATAATTATAAGATAAGAACAAGATTCTATAAGCATTCATTAAAGGAATAACCAAAAACACTAAATTAATCGATGAATACCTTTATGATATTCTTAACATACTTAGATAAAATGCTCACCATACATTTTTGGAGGGTAGTGGGTGCATTGCACAATTTGAATGGCATCCTTTGGTATATAAATATACTAAATAGGCATGTAAACGTAGTCTTTTGTTAGGCTTTAGTGCAATCGCGATTTGACGGTAACTTGGAAAGCAACATAGAAAATAGTAATATTCATATCTAACCAATCTTTCAGTCATTTAATTAATAAAGGGAAAGGGAAATTGGTCTTTATGAGTTGCCACATTTAATTTTCTATATCCAATGCATACTTACCGTCGGCTTGCACATGGGTAGGAGCTAGCTTACCTTCCTAATTAGCCATTACTGTGATTCCATATTTCTTTGGAACCGCCTAAACTGGACTTACCCACTTACTGTCAAAGATAGGGTAAATGAATCCAACATCGAGAAGCATCAACACTTCCTTATTCACTACTTCCATCATTGGAGGATTCAATATACATTGTACTTACCCCATGGACATAGCATCCTCCTATAAAAAAAATATGATGCTTGCATATAGAAGGGCTTATTCTTTGAATATCTGCAATTTTCCATCAAGTGGCCTTCTTATGCCCTCTTAACATGCAAATTAGTTTATCTTTTTTATCAAAAGTTAACACTACTAAAACATGACTAGAAGGGTATATTTATCTCCCAAATATGCATATTTTAGGTAGACAGGTAGTGATTTCAACTCCACATCAGGTAATTGCACATCCTCTAATAAGAGTCAGGTAACTGTATAGCTTATACCTTATAGGAGAGGTTTCCAATTGTTGTAAGGTAGGCACCATCTTAATTAACACTTCTCCTAACTTAAAATAATTAATGGTTTCTAATTCCAGGTTCTCAGTCAAGGCTATTTCTATTGATCCTTGCAACTTAATTTAAACATTTCCTATGCTAAAAGATTAATGACTTCAATAGAGAAAGCATAATGATCATCTTAAAGATGTTTTATTGCATCAAAAAATGTTAAAATGAATTACTTCCCATTAAATTCCATCATAATGGTGCCCTTAAGAACAACTATCTTAGTTTGAGCATTATTCGGAAATGATCTCCCTAGTAATAAAGGTATTAGATTGTATAAGGTTTCATCATCCATATCTAATATGTAGAAATATATAGGAAATACAAACTTATTTACCTACATCAATACATCCTCAAACACCCTATTAGGGTAAGCATTGGTAGGATCAACTAATTTTTTGATATCACTGGCCTCTTTTAAAGGACCTAAATTTAAATAAGTATAAGTTGAATGACATATAACATTGATTTATGCTCTTAGATCTAGCATAACTCTCTTAATCACAATGTTACGAATTTTACAGGCAATAGTAAACATACCAGAATCCCTGCATTTTGAAGTATTTTCTTCTTGAAGATAGCAGAAGCATTTTCACCAATCATCACTTTCTTTTTACCTCTTAGCCTTTTTTTTTATTAGTATACAATAGAATTTTGCATACATGGGTACTTGTTTGATTGCATCTAAAAAAGGTACGTTCACTTCTATCCTTCAAAGAATCTCTAATATCTCCTTACCTTTATCCTCTTTTTTTAATTTTGCTAACTTGGATGTAAAGGATCAGGATTATTCTTAACTATATTAGAGTTTCGAAGTTTACCATTATGTTAGATGAGGGATTTCCTTCATTTCCTAACTCTTTCTCAATCTCTTTTTCATTGGCCTTCCTAGGCAGGGTTCTTTTAGGAACCTCAAGCTCCTTTCCACTCCTTAAGGTTAATGCGTTAATATTCTTTGGGTTCACCTCAGGTTAAGATGGTAGGTTTTGCTTTATGATGCTAGGCAGTTGATAGCCACCACCATCTAACCCATATGGCTTTCTAAGTTTGGGATGTTAGATATTGTATCTTGCTACAATTGTTTCACGTCTTGTTAAAATTGCAAAGTCTTAGTAGTAAGAGAGTTAAATAAGTCTTCCAAAGATGTACCTGAGTTGGATGAAGAGGCTTTTGACCTTGGATGAAATTGCTATGCTCCCTGTGGCCTATTACGGAAATAATTTGGCTACTATTCCCTCCATAACTTGATCCCTCTAATCTAGGTTATAAGTCTAGGAATATGGGTTGTACTGATTAGGAAACTTCTCTCTTGTAACATTGATGTTTTCCATATTCCCCTTTTAAAGGTTGAACACCCGTTTTTCGAATGCTTTGTATTTACACATATACTATATCCCTTTACTTGTGCTTTTCTGACAATAATTTGTCTAAAAAAGGCATTAGCTTGTATAATCAATGTTCAATGGATGAAGTATGTAGCTTGTTTACATGACTAACATTGTTATAGTTGCCAAATTGTTGGGTGTTCATGGCCATATGCTCAATTAAAGTTCTGGCCTCTATGGAAGTCTTTTCACATAATGCCCCACCACTTACTGTATCAACCAAAATCGTTTCCATAGGTAACCATCCATTATAGGAGTAATGGATAAGGAGTTGCTCTAAAATGTTACGATGAGGACAGCCAACATATAACTTCTTGAAGCACTCCTAATACTTATATAGGGACTCTCCATTGTGATGCTTTATATTTCATATTTCCTTTCTTATGTTGGCTATCTTTGAAGCTAAAAAGTACCTTTCCAAAATATTTATTTTATTTGAATCCACTTGTTAGGGCTCCCAACAAGCAAATCAAATAGTTGGTCCTTTACTGCATCCTTCAGTGAGAATGGGAAAGCCTTTAACAAGACCTGCTAGTCTTTCACTAGTGGAGGTTTTATACTTAGACATACCAGATCAAGTTCTTTGAGATGTATATGTCCTCACTTACAAGTACATGAAAGTTAGGAAATAGATGGATAATCTAGACTTATGTTCAAAAGTGACATGCTCTGCAAAATTAGGAAAAATAAAATGCACAATGAACTATAAGTTAAGTCTGGCGTAACAAACTGCTTTAATTTTCTTAGATTGGCTATTTTTTTCAAATGCAAGTTCTTTTTGTACTTCTAGAGTCATTTTGGTTTCCCTTTGTAACCTTCTCATTCGATCTAGATCAAATTTTATAGGTTCTATTTATGAAAATATTATTACTACAATACAAAAATAAGGAGATCTCCACACTAAAATTTATAGCAGTAATGAGTAGAGATTGTATTTACAAAGAATGTATGTTTATCCTTTGAAATGAAAAGAATAAGTTTTTAGGAAAATAGGGGGTTTTGGTTTAGTTCATGACTACACATGTCAGTGCACTGCAACATTTACCTAAATCTGCACACAAAAATTTATAGTTGCGGTGATTTGGGATCAAATCCACAGGGAATGTTCCGTTAATTGCTATAACGAAATTAAATGATGCAATAAAAATATAAAAAGTGAGGGAGTTTGGGGATTTTAAGCAATTTAGAAAATAAAGTAAAAGTAAGCTATTGAAAACAAATTAAAGTATGCAATTGAAAATGTTTAAAGTGTCAAACATAAGTAAGGTCTGGTTCTAGGATTAATCTCATCCCAAACACAATTAAACATATCCCATCATCCTAACATCTTCACACCTCTCTTCGGACTATTAATTTGAGATTAACAGTATGCTCTACTAATTTGAAATTTCCCATAGGTTATGTTTAATTAAGATACGATCATTAGTTAATCCTAACTACAAAATAACTTAGGATACGATCTCTAGATACAATTTGGCAGCCACATTATGAAGTGGAAAGTGATCAATATAGGCAATAACCTCACATGTTCAGGTTATCCAACCTAAGTTATGTTGTTCCTAAAAATTCAAGACTATTAGATGCTACTAACAAACATTAAATGTAATGATTATAGATTACATTCAACATTGTAGCAATAGGTTCATAATAGAACAATTCAAATAATGTATTAAGATCATTTATACAAAAACCCAATTCAATCTTTACAAACAACATAAAAATTTGAAAAGAGATTAACAATGTTAATACAATGAAATAGCTTAACTGTGACTTGTGATCGATATCATTGTTGAGCTAACGTCGGGAAGTTAGTCTTCCATCTCCTTCTTCAAGCTCTAACCTTTGGCCTTTCTCATCATTGCCTCTGTCGATGTTGAAGAATGAAGAGAAATGAAGAGAAAAAATGAAAGAAAACCCTTTCGGCTAGGTTATGTCTTGAATGACTTATTTGACCGTCACTAAAACATTTCCCTTTATAGAATAAAAGTGGATAGGTGTCCCTTTTCTCACAGGTGTGTAATTAGTCTCATGAGTGTAACATGCCTTATCACACCTGTGAGTGTGTGTGACATGAGTATGACTAGTGTCTCTCACGGCTGTGAGAGATCTCTTACATCCGTGAGAGGTGATGCAATGGTGTGAGAGAAACTCTTACGCCTATGTACACTAAAATGTGGTTATGAGATGCTCTCTTCACTCTTTATTCTTTATGTTCTTTCTTCACACTCTATCTTATCTTTCTTCTTTTAATCCTCTTCTTCTTTATGCTACATGAATCAATAAAGCATGGAAATTGAGAAGATGGCTTCAATGAACATGTTTTCGGGTCACTTTCGCTCTTTCACTCCTAAAATATGCCTAAAAATCAAATATGAGCTAATGTGAGTATCTTAAGCATTTCTAAGGCATTAATCACTAAGTGTAGTAAATAAAAAGAATCAATATTTAACAACACACTATGTTCCCCCACACTCAGCTTTTGACCGTCCTTAAGCAAATCGTCAAAATCAAAATCACAAACTTGAACTTTTACTCATTTTCCATATTTCCTAAGAATAGCTAATCATAGTAGAGATGAATGACTTTCAAAACCTATAGCAATAACTCAACATTTAAAGTTTCTACTCATGATCAACCAACATTCATTACCCTTAGATAACTAAGTAATCTAGAGGTAGACATAGAGAAAAGTGTTTAAATAAGATATTTATATGGGCACACTCAAACACTGTTCATGATTATAAAAAATCCACAACTTTGCATATCATGTCATTTCTCCACCATTAAAAGTCACATGCATAATCATGAATCAAAGGACTTGTCTAGGGTTGTATTATGGGAAAGGGTAAGGTGAGATGTATTTTGAGTAATGTAGCATAAAAGCCATTAAGCTAGTGAAGCAAAAGTAACACTCGATGAGATATCAAGAGCATAAGTTAGCATTCATTCAAAATTGGGTATTGTCAGCTATAAAGAATGCAATAATTATATTTCAAACTCAATTCAACTTTTACATCACAAACTGCATGAACATAACATAAAGAGTGCTCCATCTAAAACAAAATTTGTGTCATATGAAATATATTCAAACCACCGATTCAATATAACGTAAGGAGGATAAACCATTAATTTATAACATTTCAAAGAAATTGTATTTCCTCCTTAATACTTTTATTGAATCTCACATTTTTCCTTTCCTTTTCCTTTGTATTTCTTTTTTTTAAATATAACAGTGATAGAAGCATGTAACGTGGTTTATACAAAAGGAAAGGCCAATAAATCTCAAAGGCGGTTAGTAAAGGAAAATTCACATAAATGGGTAGGCTATTTGGTGAATGTAGCTTGTAATCACAAAGAACGCCTAATCATTTTCATGAAAATGCATGTGATAAAAATGTGGTCTTGAATAGAAAATGCAAGCAAAGTAAGGATGTACATGCCATGAAGGTCACACATAACAAAAGACAGTGAGATTGATATGGATGTGTTAGCCTAATATAGCTCAAAACCTCAGTGGTTTTCGTCTGTGATTAGTTACCACTCTTCTAAGAATGATGCACATTAACCAATCACAAGAGAAAAAGTACATTTTAAGGTTGCTATTAAATTTTCTAGTCAATTCACACTCTAATTATGATTAAATAATCTAAAGCAAAAACCATAGATATCATTTATTTTTCAATAGTTGAACAATTCAATTAAGCTGGGTTTAGAGTCTTGGAAGGATAGTAGATAACATGTAAATCTTTTCCCACTCTTTGTCCTATAACTGCCCCTAACAAATAATCAATGGAATCTCACATGATCTCAAAGAGGAGGTTCCAATTTGGCAACTGAATCAACGGTGAAAATCTTAGAAGCTCCTTAAGTTTACTGAATGCTTCCTTACACTTCTCATCGAACTCAAAGGAGACATCTTGTTGTAAAAGCTTGCATAATGGTGTGGCTATCTTCGAAAAGTCCTTAATAAAACTTCAATAAAACGTACCTATCTAAGAAAAGAATGCACTTCTTGTGCTGTAGAGGGGTAAGGTAAAGAAGAAATAAGATCAACTCTAGATTTGTTTACCTCAATACCCCTAGCAAATATAATATGTCCTAAAACGATACCTTGATCTACCATAAAATGACATTTCTCTTAATTTAACACAAGGTTAGTTTCAATAAACCTTCCAAGATAATAGTAAGACTCTCAAGGCACTCATCAAAAGAACCATATACACTAAAATCATCCATGAATACCTCAGTAATCTTATCAACATAATAAGAAAAAAATGCTTACCATATATCTCTTCTCATCTTTCAGTGCAATTAGGATCTGAAGATAACCTGGAAAGCCACCTAAAAAGCAATAATAATCATAGCCAGTTAATCTCTCCAGCATCTAATCAATAAAGGGAAGGGAAAAGTGGTCTTTACGAGTTGTAGAATTCAACTTCATATAGTCAATACATACTCGTCCCCTGGTTTGCACTCAGGTGGGAACCAACTCACCTTCCTAATTTGTCACAATAGTGATTCCATATTTCTTTGGAACCATCTGGACATGTGTTACCCACTTACTGATGAAGATTGGGTAAATAACCCTAACATCGAGAAGCCTCAGTACTTCTTTCTTTACGACTTCCATCATCAGAGGATTCAGCCTATGCTGAGCTTACCTTATTGACAATGCATACTCCTCTAAAAAAATATGATGCAGACATATGGATGGGCTTATCTTTTAGATATCTGCACTCGTCCACCCAATGGCCTTCTTATGCTCTATTAGCATTTGAGCTAGCATGTCCTCTTGATTCGAATTCAACTCTGCTGAAATGATGACTGGGAGAGTTTGCTTATCTCCTAAATAGGCATACTTGAGGTGGTTAGGGATTGGCTTCAATTCCATTTCTGCTGGCTATAAATTAGAAGGTAACAACTTTTAGTGAGATTCAGATAGTTTTATAGAAGCCAAACCATACCTTTTTGGAGAATTTTTTAATTATTCCAAAGTAGCTATCACTTCGATCAACTCTTCTCCCATTTCAACATCAATGTTGGCTTCTACTTCCAATTCCTCAGTCAAAACTGTTTCTAAACGATCCTTGCAACTTAATTTAAATATTTCCTATACTAAAAGGTTAATTACATTAACAGAAAAGACACAGTGATCATCAGAAGGATGGTTTATGGCATAAAAAATATTAAAATGATTCACTTCCCCATCAAATTCCATTGTAAGGCTTCCCTCATGAACATCTATCTTAGTTTGAGTCGTATTGATAAATAGTCTCCCCAACAAGATAGGTATCATATTGTAAGAAGTGTCACCATTCATATCCATAACATAAAAATTTCCAGGAAACACTAGTTTATCCACCTGTACCAAAACATCCTCAACTATACCATCAGGATAAGTATTAGTGCAATCAACTGTTTGTATGATCACACTCGTTTCTTTCAAAGGACCCAAATTCAAAAAATCACAAATTGAATGAGGCATCACATTAATTGAAGCACCTAAATCCAACACAAATTTGTTGATTACAGTAATATTAATTTGTAAGGAATGATTAATATACTTGGATCTTGGCACCTTAAAGAGATCTTCTTCCTAAATATCACAGAAAAATTCTCACCCATCATTACTTTTTCATCACCCCTTAGTTTCCTCTTATGCGTACATAATTCTTTAAGGATTTTGTACCTTAGTGCTTGCTTAATTGCTTCTAGCAAAGGTATGTTGACATCTACTTGGTGAAAAGTCTACAATATCTCTTTTTTCCTTCTCCTCCTTATTTGGTCTTATTAATCTGCATAGAAAGGTGGAGGATTAGTCTTAATAACATTGGGACTTTCGAAATTTACCTTTATAGTCGATGAATAATTTTCTTGCTTTCCTAATTCCTTTTTGATCTCATCCTTGGTAGAGTTCTTTTGGGACCCTCAATCTCCTTTCCGCTCCTCAGGTTTATGGCATCGATAGTCTTTAGGTTCACCTTGGGTTAGGATGGCATCTTTCCTCCACTTTGTGATTCTAAGAAAT
Organism: Erythroxylum rotundifolium; assembly: GCA_027563915.1. Classification (NCBI taxonomy): domain Eukaryota; kingdom Viridiplantae; phylum Streptophyta; class Magnoliopsida; order Malpighiales; family Erythroxylaceae; genus Erythroxylum; species Erythroxylum rotundifolium. Next base: position 4,542,697 of record JAOSBO010000007.1, read on the forward strand.
TAAGCCTCACTACCATCTGACCCATTTAGTTTACCAAATTTACCAACTTGAAACTTTAGTTGAAGTCCTTGTGCTCCTTGCAATTAATTTTGTAAGTAACTATGCTGTCTATTCCCTCTGCAACTCAAGTTAGGATGATCCCTCCAACCTGGATTATATATATGCGAGTATGGTTATTGATTTGGGAAGTTTCCTCTTGCATCATTTACATACTCCATACTTCCCTGATGTAGTGCTAGGCACTGATAAGTTAGATGACTTATGTTTGAACATATCCTGCATACTTTCACTTGTGCCTATCTTACTAGAATTTGTCTCACAAAAGATGTTAGTTCTTCCAGATGATGTTTAATAGATGAAGTAGTAACCTCATTTACTCGTCCAACATCATTATGAGTGTAACAACCCATTTTCCATACTAAGGCTTAGAGCCTTATGTTAAAGCATATGAGTCAAATCATTTTAGCATTCATGAAATGCATTTCAATCAGATGCATATCATTAGCATACACACATGAATTATGATTTCGTACACATTGCAAAGATAGTATATGCTCTCAATTGACATATTCCAGAGTATGAAACGTTTAAAATGATCATGATGTGAATTGTGTATTATTTATGTCTTGAATTTTGATTTGATGGATTACAAGTAGAAAATTTAGAATTAATTGTCACAATTGGAAAATTGATGAATTAAAATGTATATTTAGACTAGAAAAAATACCAAGTGGCAAGACAAATTGACATATAGAAAATTAAGATGACTAAGCCTATGAAATAATTGACAAATGGCATAGATAAATGAGTGACATTTGGCATGGGTAATTAATTGAAAAATGGAAGCAATGATTGAGTGAAAAATGGACTAGTAATTAGGTGACATTTGGTAGCTTATGGAAGGGATAAGTGGCTTACATGCTTAAGGACATTTGTTAATGTAGTATGGTGACATCTAGTACCTTAGGTGTAATGTTTCTGCAGGAATTGTTTCAGCCTAGCTCATTCTTCTTCTCTTCTCATCTCTCATCACCAAAACTTGCTTCTATCTCCCATTTAAGTGTTCTTCTTGAAGCTTTGCTAAATTACCACACCAAATACATACTTTTACCTTTCACTAAATAGCTAAAGAATGAGCTGATTGTTGTCTTTTATCATAGACAAAATTCATCTAATTTCTAACTTGAATTTGTGATGATTTTGCATGCATCAATGGATAGATTAACCTGATGAATTGAGCTAGAATTGGAAGCTAAATAAGTAAGTAAAGTGTTGTTCTTTATCTCATGTTATAATAGAAAGATTATGATGATTGAATTGGGATAGATTATGTATGATGTTGAAGTTAAAGATTTGTTAGAAAATGAAGAATGAATGGATGCTTTTCTAGTCTATTTTTTCATATACGAAAATTGTAGTTCATGGATTGTTGTATGGATGGTTTAAATTTGGAATTGAAGTATAATTGAGGAGGAATTCATGCTAAAGATAGGTGTTATTAAGGTGTTTTCAAATCTGGAAAATTTGAGTTGTAAGTGTGTTTGGAAAACAACAATTGTTAATGACATAAGTGAGCAGAATTTGTAAGCATTAGTTTAACCAATATGGAAGTTAAATTAACCTGAAATGAAGAAGCCTTAAAGGACATGAAATCTAGAAGTTTTCAGATGTTAATGATGTATTTAATCTCGTTAAATTCTTAAGGTATTGAAGGTAGTACATGTTGAATCAGCTGATGACAAATTCTAGAATTTTAATTTCAGCAATCTAGGCTCATCAAAATCATTAATGTGACGGTAATGACAAATTCTGGAATTTTAATTTCAGCCTTGTGTACTTGTTGAACCAGCTAGGAAAATCACTATAAATTGGTATATTTGGACTTGATTAAGGTTAGACTTGAACCTGCTGGGAAAATCACTAGATTGTTACTTCATTAATTGGTTAAGAGGTTGATAAGTTTATGTAGTTAATTGATGTCATTATCTAAAGAATTAACTGTTTTGATGTGTTAAGTTCAAATAGGAAAATTCTGATTTGTTGAAGGAATAAATGAGTTCTTTTAATGCAAACATTATCTTAAAGGACATGAGAAATATGTATAATCCATGCATGAATGAGAAATGAAGAACATAGCGTAATTATGAATGAGAATTGGGTAAATGTATAAGTATATGTTGCTGGAAAAAGTTTGGTGAATATATAGATTTAGCTTGTTAAAATTCCAAATTTAAAGTAACAATTGTGTGTGTATTATAAGAGGCTTTTGATTATGGAAATGCTCAAGGATATGTTTAATGTATGGTTGATGAATTTGGAGTAAATCAAGCTAACTTAAGGGTACAAACCTGATTGCAAAATGGTAGTATACAAAGTTTAATGTTTGAATGGTCAAAATTTATGAATAGTTACATACCTGGAAAGGTCAATTGAGCATGCATTAAACATACATATATATATATATGTATGTATGTATGATTGAATATTCATAAGATTGATCAACTTAGTAATGTGTGAACTATATGTGTGTATTTTATGGCTAAAGAAGCACAAATTGGTCGTCAACATCTAGACATTACCAAGTTATTAAGGAAATATCGTATCTGGAGCGTAATGTGAGTTAACTTAGATGTTTTCTCACTATGATTGAATTATTTTTGATTAACTTTTAGATATTGAACTGTTATTGATATGATTGTGATAATTCCAACCATTGATGGACTGAGAAGTTCGATATTCGGGATTGTATTGGAAGTGCTTCTAATTATTTGGTAATATGGAAAATGTGTACTCAACTGAATGTTGAATGCCAGAATCATATTCGATGAATGTGAAAATGATTGTGCATATTGAATGAAAGTGTTGATGACATATTATGTGAATTGATGCATTCCATCACATTGTTATACATGATCAGATAAAGGAGTTGTGACCAGAATGACTAGTGTGAAAAAGAGCTTAAAGCTAAGAAATGTGCATAAAGAGTCATATGCTCAATTAGTAATGAGCCCGGTATCCACAATGGGTATGGGACAAAATAAGAAATGAGCCTAATATCCACAACAGATACGGGATAATATATAGGTGCTCGGTCATAACAAAGAAAAATTAAAGTGGAGTAATATATGCATTTGCATATATAACTTTACATGTGTTGTGTGAACGATTGCGAAGAATCACTGAATTGTGTTGATGTAGTGATATGCATTGTTTGTGTATATGTTGATGATATAGATAAATGAGATAAGTGACTGGATTATTTTGAAATGATTATATGAAATGTTTGTAGTTCATGATGTATTGTGAACATATTATGTATATTGTGATCTGCTATTCAATTGTGAATGATGTGATACATGTGTTGAACTACGATATACTTGTAAATTTGGTTTCATATCTGTGATTTTTGTATTTTGACTTGAGTGAGCACATCGATGATGGTTCACGCACTAAGTTCGCAAACTTATAAAAATTGTAACGTTGATTTTCAGGTATAAGGGAGACCTAGCTTCTAAGACATTATAGTATAAGTCTAATACTATCAATTTTGGAAGCAAGAATGGCTTAAAGGTCTGGTTAGCTGTTATTTAAGGAATTTAGTAGATTGTATTTATTTACTTTTCTTGTTTCAGGCAGAACATTTTATAAAAGAGTATTAAACTCATAGATGTTTTTTGTAATGCCAATATATGGATTATGAAGTGTAATATTGCAATGTAAATATGTTTGTGAATGAAATGGGAAAAGTTCTTTTAAATACTTATGATATGTATGATGTCCTAATAAATTGATGTTATTGCTCTAACAAGAAGTTTTCATAAGGTATGTTCTTGAATGTCCTCTAGATGTTCGAGCATATATGCTCTATGGTGGTGGTGTGTTACATTGAGTGCTGAATTGTTGTGTATTAGCGGCTATTTGCTTAAGCAGGATCTTGGCTTTAATAAGAGTCTTATACCCCATAACTCGCCGCATCAACCAAACTCCTCTCCATCGGTAGTAATCCTTCACAGAAATATCGAATGAGAAGTTATTCTAGTATGTTATGGTGTGAAAAACTATCACATAACTTCTTAAAACACTCCTAGTACTTGTAAAAAGACTCACTATTTTGTTTTTTGATGCAACAGATCTCCTTTCGAATATTTGTTGTCTTTAATGTCAAAAAATATTTCTCCATGAATAATCTCTTTATCTCCGGCCACGTATTCATGGTTCCAGTAGGTAAATCAAACAACCAATCCTTTACTGAGTGAGAAAGGGAAGGCCCTCAATATAATCTGCTCATCTGTCACCCCAGTAGGTTTTATGCTTAGACAAACCACATTGAACTCCTTGAGATGCTTATATGCATCCTCACTTACAACACCATGAAAATTGGGTAATAAATTTATTAATCTAGATGTATAACTTAAAAGTAACATGTTCAACAAAATTTAGAAATGTAATGCATAATGGTCATTGAGTTAGGTCTGGTGTAGCCAACTCCCTTAGTATTCTTGGTTTCACCATCGTGTCTTTGGATTCAGATTCAGATTCTGCTACCAAAGTTGTTATTGCTTCCCTAAGTAATCTCTACAGTGTTCTCTTGAACTCCAGATGAAGTTGCTCAAGTTCTATACGACGAGATCTCATAACTACCATGCACCAACACTCACAAACGTTTAAAACTAATAAATAAAAAAGAAACAATTATAAAGAATTGTATTCATAAAATACTAACTAAAATGAAAAAAAATTAAACTACCATATTCCCTAATAAAGTGTAACATACCAATTTCATAGGACATATTCTCGAATGTGTTGACGATATTCGAGAACATACTTTACGAGGATGGCATGTTAAGGCAATCAGAACTACTCATCACAAATTTGTCATACATCACACGCATTTTTAAACAAACTAGTAATAAATTTGGCCCATTTCATTTTCAAAATATTAGTCATAAATGTCATTACATTACAGAATTCACAAATACAATATACAACATTTGTGGAAAACACTATTTAATACAAAACAACTGAAAACATATGTTGGTACAAACTAATCCTGACTCGTAGCTCGTGTCTGATTTCAATGGCTATAATCCAATTAGTTTAACTAGATATCTCCTCTAGACCTGAAAAGCCACATTGCAATTTTGATGAGTTTTGTGAAATCAGTGAGTGAACCATCATCGATGTTCTCTCTCACATCAAATGATACAAACAGTTCACATACCTCATTTAAAAACAGTTCACATAATTGATTATTTCATATCATTGTATGTTTCATTTTTAGAACAATTCATACAATCTATTTCAATCATTCACTTAATGCATATCAATTTATATATATGCAATGCATATGTGAATCACTTTTAATTATTACTATGTTGTGACCGATTGCCTTTTTAACTATCTCGTATCTATTATAAATACTAGGCTCATTGATATTTGTCTGGTATCTGTTAGGGATACCAGACTCATTTCACATAGTGAGTATATGGCTCACATTCTGAGCTTTAAGTTCTTTTTCACCAGCTACACCAACGACTACTACCTTTATCTAATCATGCACTTCGATGCAATGAGATGTATGAATTCACATATATGCAGTCAATCACTTTTATTTAATACACATTCACTATTTATATTCTCATCGGACAATAGTTGTTGGAACCCGAACTTTTCTTAGAAGACTAGAACTAATAAATGAGAAATGCGGAGAGGTTCATATTTTTGCTTTGGTGCTTTTAGTGGATAAGATATTTCAAAATGAGAAGAATTAAGGTGAAAGTTATAAGTAGAATGAAAACAAAAATGAAATTGAATTTGTGTAGTAAGTTGATGAAGAATATGTACATATGTGTA
>JAOSBO010000007.1:4566516-4580525 GCA_027563915.1 Erythroxylum rotundifolium
GTCAACTTACTACACAATTTCAATTCCATTTTTGTTTGCATTCTTCCCATTTCAAAATCTCTTAGCCACTGAAAGCAGCAAAGAATATATACGAACCTCTCCAATTTTCTCATTTATTAATTCTAATCTTCTGAGAAAAGTTCGGGGTATAACATGTTTGCTTGTAATTTGGTTTATTCTCTTTTATCTACCTATTTATGTTTAGTATGGAGATGATTCTAGGTCCCAAATGACTTATTGTATTAGCTTACACATTGCACTCACCAAGAGCATTCAACAAGGTTCTAATAAATAGAGTTCATTGATTGAAACCTTGGACTTAAAGAGTTCTTTAAGGTTTACCATTTGAAATTTAGTGATTCACTCCTGTAAAAATTCGTTTTGAACGATGATAGCCAAAGCTCGTTTTCAAGAGGATACTATTATCATTTGATTTTTTTTTATCTTATCACTTTTCCATTCCCAAAATCCAAAAACAATTTTTATTATATTTTCTTACAATTCGCTTGTTTTAGTCCAAATTTCCAAAGATTGAAAACCCCCCTCTTCCTTGCTAATTTTGTTTGCATATTATGACATATAGGCTATAGTTCCATTAATTTGGTTCTGATTAAATGAAACAATCCAAGGTTGCATTCTATATTGCAATCCTTGGAAAAAAAATATTTTTGATTTGGCCTCCAAGGGTAAGAACGAAAAGGATCGAGTCAAAATGGCGCCATTGTCAGGGAACCAAGTAATTGGTTTTTCAGGTTAGCTGTTGTTATTTTCTTTGATGCTAAGTGAGGAGAGGGATCTAGTTTAGATTGCATCTTAGATAGTTTAGAGTCATACTTGTCGATAGTATAGGATTACACTTTCTTTCATACCAAACTTTTTGCACGCTAGATACTTAGTAATTTTACACAGCATAGTTTTGAACATTTCTTTGTTACTTTTTCATACATACATACTATACTTGCACACTTTACTATTACACACACTTTCATACACCACACACTTGCATCCTTCACACTTCGCCTTTTTATTTGACTTTGTGTGCTTGCAAGAAGATTTTGTTAATTTTTTATTCACTTTAGTTCCATTTGAGTTGTTTTCGTGCATGCCTAAGAAAGTCGAGCTTCTACCTTTTTATCCTGAAATTGAGAGACGATTGCGAAAGATTAGGAAGGAAAGAAGAGAAAAAGAGTCTAGTCAGCTAAGAAGTGAGAGTGAGTCGATAGATAGAGTGATCATGGTTGAGAACCCAACTTTTCTTCAAAACCCTAACTTTCATGTTAACCAACCTAGGAATGGTGATAATGGAGGTAAAGGGGAACATGAAAGGATTGGAGAGAATAACCGAAATCAACGTAGGAGAACCATTAGGGAAGCAACTACTTCTGATGTTAATTATGATCCATTTACTGCTGCTTGTCCTAATTTTAATGTTAATTTTGAAGTTGAAGAATTACTCATTAACTCTCTTCCTAAATTTCATGGATTGACAGGAGAGGATCTGTACATGCATTTGCAATCTTTGTCCATGATCTGTCAAAGTATGAAGTGGGTGGGTTGATCAAGTACTATGGAAGGTTTTTCACTTATCACTGGAAGGAAAAGCCAGGGAGTGGTATATGAGTCTTTCGAGACATGTGGCAAATCCTTACCATAGTTGGAAAAATTTGAGGAAAGCATTCTTGGAAAAATATTTTCCGACCTCCAGAACTTCATTGATGAGGAAGAATTTCTATTCAGCACTGCAGGATTATGATGAATCCCTTTATGATTTTTGGAACTGCTTCCAAGTTCTATTATCCAGATGCCCCCATCACCAGATACCTGATAAGCAGTTAGTGCAGTATTTTTATGATGGCTTGAAAGGTCAAGATAAGTGTATGTTGAATGCGGCATTGGGAGGTTCTTTAATTGATCTTATAGCTACAGAGGCATGGGACTTAATCAAGAAGATGACTTTGAATCATCAATAGTACAGTGTTAGGGAGACTAGAGGAATGTGCATGAGTTGGGTGCCACAATAGCCCAATCCAAAAGAAAGGAGAGTTTGGAATCAAAATTTGACTTTTTAGAGAGTAGAGTGACCTCATAGATATCCTTCATCATTGCAGAATTGAAGAATTTGAATTTGCATCGTCTGACATCTTCTATGGATCTTACTGCACCTAGTTGTGACACTTATGGGTAGGTAATGCACATATCTAGTGTTTATCCCAAACGATATGAAGTGGTGTCTGTAGTGTATCCAGGGTAAACAAAACAGAAATGGGATCCTTAATCGAACACCTATAATGAGGGATGGAAGGCAAACCCTAGGTTCAATTGGAGAAATGAAGAGGGAAGGGCACTAAACAGATTTCAACAAGCGGTAGGAGCTGGTACTTCCAGTAACCAGTTCCCCAACCAACAGCAAGCCCTGACCATCCAACCCTAAGGAGGACACCAACCAACTACTGCACAGTATGAGGACTTTGATGAAGGAGGAAAAGACTTCTAACAATAATCAGTTTAATGCCATAGCTTCTCTAATTCAGCAAGACTCGTCAAAGAATGCTACTCGGTTTAGTGCTCTGGAAAAGAGAATGGAGCAATGGGAAACAAAAGCTGACAATATTAATTGCTTTTTCACCCAATTGTCCAATAACACGAGTGAGAGTCAAGCAAGAAGTAGTGGAGCTATTCCTTCAAACACAGTTATCAACCAGAAAAGTTTAAACGCAATAGCTCTTCAAAGTGGGAAGCAAGTGAAATTCCAGGAATCAGATGAGGAAGTAGTTGAAGAAGAGATTGACTATGATGAGTTGTCTTCCATACCAAAAAAGAAGAAGAATTCTGAAAGCGCAAAAGAGAAAGCATTATTGGCGGGAAAGAGGTCCATATTTTTGAATGAAAAAGGAACAAATTTTGAGAGCAACAATGAACAAGCCACAACAAGGAAGCAAGATGAGTCAAACAAGTATGGAGCTAGTACAGCCGTTGGCAAGGAGGTAAATCTTAAAGACCTTCCTTTTTCCAATTCTTATTTGATGAGTAAAAGAATGACTAACATCAAGCATGAAAAAGATATCACTGACTTGTTTGGTAAAGTAGAAGTTAATATTCCTTTGCTTGATCTTGTGAATTGTGTACCTGCTTATGCTAAATACCTCAAAGACCTATATACCCATAAGAGGAAGTTTAGGCCAAATGAGAGAGTCCAAGTAAGCTCAATTGCATCCGCCTTATTTAAGCCTCAAATCCCTGTAAAATGCCAAGACCTTGGATCTTTCACTATCCCTTACACTATAAATAAAGTTACCATAGGGGGAGCCTTGTTAGATCTAGGACAGCCATTATTGTTATGCCTAAATCTGTTTATCAATCATTGGGAGTCAAGAACCTTAAGTCTACATCTGTAGTTCTCCAATTGGATGATCGGACTATTAAGCATCTTGTAGGCATTATAGAGGATATTTTGGTCCAGGTCAAGAGTTTAGTTTTCCCAACTAATTTTTATACGCTTGATATGTCTTCCGAACCTGTGCAGGATACTTCATTGATTCTAGGTCGACCCTTCTTAAGGACTTCTAGTACCATGATTAGCATGAAAGATAGTACAATCACTATAGAGGTGGGAGATCAACAGGTGAGTTTTAATATGTATGAGGCTCTGAAACACCCCAATGAGGATTATTTGCTCCAAGGAGTCAACATGCTTGATGATGCATGCTCTGAATTTGAACTCCAGCACGTTTATCCTAACCCTGACCTGAACTCATTCACTGATGAATCCTTGGAAGAAGGATTGTTTGTTAATATTTCAGGTAAACCAAGGAGTATGGACGTTGCAACTAAAGTGGAAAGTGGACAAGTTGCCTCACCACGGCATAGCTATCAGCCCAACGTCCACTAGGAGATCCAGGATCCACCGTAGGCATCAAGTCGTTTCTACCCCTTCACTTACCACCTACTTCTACTGTGTGATTGAATATGATATGGTGGATGCATGAGTGTATTAAATAAGTGTGGGGGAGAAACCACTTCAGTAGGACTTAGGTTTAGTTTTTCAGTTTATGCGATTTTAATTCAATAATTCATCTCCTCTTTAATGTTCACTGTGTTTAGTTTAATACATGACCCATCTTCTATGATTGAGGAAATTGGTGCAAATGAATGAGTTGCATTTTTTTCAAATGATTTAGGACTTTGCAAAGGAACTGAACATCATGTTAGTCTTGTTTATTTTTCTCTAGGGTTCACTTCGCCGCAGTGTGGTTCACTTCACTGCAGCAACAGGAGCAACATTCGCCGTGGAGAGCTCACTACGGGAACATTCACCACGGCGTGACTTCATTCTTTAGCTGTGGCGAGCTCACTTCAGGGAATCTTTGCTTTGGCGAAAGATCTATCTATACAAGACACCGAGTGAAATTACATTTCTACCCTTCTTTTGCTTATGTTATTCCATCTTCCCTCCATCCTTCTTTGTAATTTCCCCTCCATTTCCTTATTAACTCGCCATTCCCTTCCTCACTTTCATACTTCCATCTAGTTTGCCGTGGGAATCCAAACTCACCTTCACCAAATCACTCTTCCTTCATTCTACAAAGTTCATTTTGTGTTCATCCTTGGTATTTGCGCATCTCTCCGTCTCCTTTGTAAGTATCTCGTCTTTCTTCCGCATTTTACCCCTTTGTTTTTGTTTAGTTAGGGCATGTTCATTGCAGCGAAGAACTTCTCTTTCATTGCAGTGTAGTAGGCTATATCTTTCGCCGCAATGAAGGACTGTTCTTTCACCGCGGTGTGGTAAGTGTAGCCTTCGCCGCGACAAACTTCGTAAATTTTCACTTTCAGTTAATTTTGTTCGATCCATTAGTTTATTTTTCTGTGTTTTTTTTCTGTAGGAACATGCCTCGAACTAAAAACCCTGCCCGTCATTCTCCCACCATCTCATCTAGTTCATCTAGTAATTCTGCTCCTTCCCATAACGCTGATTATAATTTTGCTGACCTAGTTGACAAGATAGACGCTAGGCTGTTCATTAGAGAGCACTCCTTTCCCTTAACCCTCTGTCATAATCCCTTTTTCCTTCAATTAGTAAACTCTCAGCTTATGAGATTAGTCCAACCAAGGGCTTAGGCAACGATAAATTTGTTCGCCATTTTTACACTTATGCCCGACACCACAACACTTTAGAACTAAATTTTCGTGGTGTAAAAGTCCCCACCACGTTCACCATCGCAAGCATCTGTAAGCACTATAACCTCCCTCCTATTCTTCACTGCCACTATGACTAGTTGATCCATAATTATCCATGGGACGTTGTTATTCGTATCCTCTATCCTGAGGGCGCCATCTGGAATCAACTGAGGACTTATCGACATTACCTTAAATGTTCTGATCTCAGACCCGAAGCTCGTCCTTGGCTACACTTGGTTAGTAACAACATCATCCCGACCTCACATCTAGCTTATCTAATGAAACAGCAAGCCTTGTACCTGTATCTTTTGATGACTGGTTGCTCAGTCAACATAGCTAATGCCATTGTTTCCGCCCTCTATGACTCCATCACTACAGCCAAACTCACCAATGCCATCACTTTCTCCCACCTCAGTCCAACATATTTCGAGCCCACAACGTCTTGGAATTCAACAATGACAACTATTTTGAACCTGCTCCCCCATTTCAATGCGCCTGCCTAAAACAACCCTGCATCCAACCTCCTCCCTCTTCCACCCCACCTCCTGATGTTATTACCAACCATGTCGCTGCTGTGCCTAACGAGGATGGTCCTCCAGCTCTGGCACCTTTAGAGCTTATCACTTTATAGACCCTTGCCAACCGAGTCAATGGCATTTCTGCAAACTTGGTTACCCTTCAAGACACCCTACTTCAGGCCATCGCCCAACAGGATCAAGATCGAAGGTATCATTAGCGGATGGATGCCTTGCTCGCCGCACACCAGCACTTCCAGCTCCCTTTTGATGAAGATGACCCACTTAGTAGTGCTGGCCTATCAGGAGCAGCTCCTTTTGACACTGGGGATGATCACCCGATGGAGTAGTTTTAGTTTTCAAATGTTCAGTTTACTTTTGTAATGTCCAAACTTGTTGACGACAATTTATATATATATAATTCTCTTTGCAATTTCAATGTGTTGCTAATGAGCCTTTCACTTTCCCTTGCTTGCATACTCGTGCTTTAATTTTTCCAATATTAGGGACAATATGATGTTTAAGTGTGGGGGAGGTGCCAATTTGTCATTCTTGTTGTCAATTGTGCATAATGTTAAATTTTAAAAAACTTGGTGATTCAGTCTTCGTCGCGGTGCACCCTGTCTTCGTCACGGCAACATTTACATGATGACTAGTTCATCGCGGTGACATTCTCTCATTCAACAATTCTCCCTAATTAGATTTTTGTCACTCCTGTATGATTTTATAAGTTTCAAAGCGGTTCCAATGTTTTTGAAAATACCTTCTATTCTTCAAACGATAGTTAGTTTTGGGTAATTTTATTTTTAATGTTTTCAACACAAAGTAAGTGAGGGTATGCCAACAAAGTAGCACTGTATGTTTTTAATTTTTGAGATTGTTCATTGAGATATTACCCTTGTTGGAAGTATATTTGGGCCTAAATTCTTTCATTGTTGTGTGTATCTGCTTAAGTTCATATCTCTTTAGAACTTGTTTTAATTCTTAATCGAAGCTTGATGAACTAGAATTTTGTTAACATGATAGAAGCATTCTCTCTAACCCTATTGACCCAAACACAAACCCCATAAACACTTATCCATTGCTAGCCCCTTGAGCCATATTTTTGAGTACACACACACATTTTCTTATGGTGTCAATATTTTTTATTTCTCATTCTCTTCTAATTATCTCAAGAAATTGGTTATTGAAAAAAAATCAAAAGAAAATATTCTCAGTAAAAATTCGTTTTGAACAATGATAGCCAAAGCTCTTTTTCAAAAGGATACTATTATCATTTGATCGTTGTTTTTTTATCTTATCGCTTTTCTATTCCCAAAATCCAAAAACACTTTTTATTACATTTTATACAATTCGCTTGTTTTAGTCCAAATTTCCAAAGATTGAAAACCCCCTCTTCCTTGCTAATTTTGTTTGCATATCATGACATATAGGCTAGCGTAGTTCCATTAATTTGGTTCTAATTAAATGAAATGACCCCAGGTTGCATTCTATACTGCAATCCTTAGAAAAAAATATTTTTGATTTAGCCTCTAAGGGTAAGAACGAAAAGGCTCGAGTCACGTGCACATACGTGAACATGCATTGGTGGAAATCTTCAACGATACATGAGTTTCAAATGCAAGGTTATGCAGAGTTAGTGAAATAAATCATGTGAGATCCGAGGGTGTGCGAAGGTATGTGAGCGAGGAAAGATGCATAAGCACTTAACTTCGGCGAGGCAGGTTGAAGGTATGTAAAACATGCCAGGTTTTATACCAACTTAGATTATGACTTATACTTAGTTATGGAGCGACGAGACTTTACCATGAGTGAGCTTGATCATGGAAGATGGACTTGTCCATGGATGTGCATTAATGGACCCATGTGTGGACAAGCCTTGGTGAACACATCAGCAATGATGTGGCAACTGTGGATGATATGGCACATGATGACATGGTGGATAAGATCACACTAGATGATCATTAGCTTTAAGAGATCAAGATTATATGGAAGGATCATCTGAAGATAGAGAAGATCTTCTTGGATAAGAATAATCATTGGTTATCTTTTATCTTATCAATATGATGTAAATTAATCCTATTAGGTAAAGTCTTAATTGCATGGGGATGTCATCTATTAGTTAGTTTGATATAATATGATAAGGATGAGGTAGGATAAGATTGTGATCTTAGCTAGTAGAGTTATACTAGGACTCTAACTTAGTCATCTAGAGGAGCCTATAAATAGCTCATTAGAGTTAAGAGCTATTGATTTAATCATTGAGTCGTTCACTCATTGAGAGAAATCACTTAGAGGAGAGAGCTTTGAGAGTTGAGAGCTTTCAAGAGTTTCTCATTGTAAGGGCTTCGAGTAGATAGTTCCTTATAAATGCTTCGAGAAGGAGGTACTTGTGTCTTTTGTTAACATTTTGTTAAGAGTTAATAAAAGAGTAGCTTCGGCTCTATATATATGTCTCTTGTTGTTTTCTTTACTCTCTTATACACTTGTGTTATTATGTGTTAGTGAGAAACACTTTAAACAATTATATGTGTGTGAGGTGTTCGAGGCCTAACGAAATTATTCAGCGACATTCACATGACAAAACTTAATCTTGCTTTAGCAGACCAAAGTGGGATTGCCGCGAGAAGGTGGATGCGAATTATGGTAAAAGTTTGAGTCCAAAGTAGACCTTTGTGACACCTGCCTAGTTGGGAAGCAAAATATTATCACAATTCAAACAAGGAATTTTGTAAAACCACATCAATGCAAGGCTACTTACTTTTTCATTTTCTCCTATTTAGAATTTGCAAGATCTTAAATGAAAGATTTCTATAAAACTAATGGTTTCAAGAGAGTAATTGCAACATATTTACCAGTTTGGTTATCCACCATGTCTTCTTCACAATTGTCCAAACTTTTCAAAGAAGTTGATCAATACATAGTTGTTAGACCATTCAACTAGTGAACCTAGGTAATTTCTACATCATTATATATCAATGATAAAGGAAGTCAATGAATGAGATTAATGGAAGGAAATCAGACCTAAGAAAACATGTCTTATCAAAACCATCTTACCCATTTTCCATAGCTAGCTGTGGATCTTGTTGAAGTGAACCTATTAATCCATTGCCATCACCTCCATCCTAGAGAAACTCACTTATAAAAGCAAAACTGGATGTTGACAACTGCATGCTGATTATGGAGGAGCCATTAATGCTAGAACAAGATCCCAGATAAGTAATCGAGAGTGATATGAACGTCATGTTTTATGAGAATCCTAGTTAAATATCCACAATAAAACTCAACGTGGAAGAATTCAGAGAGAATCTACATAATAATATTCAAGCAAATATGGAACTCCAAGAAGTTGACATGTCAAAGGCCTTAGTTGCTTCAAACCCAGAAGTAGTTTCTGTTCCTACACCTAAATTGATGAATGTCATTAATAGAGCCCTAAATGTGAGTAAATAAATTCCCAACATTTACAAGTTGTTTAGTGCAAAGAACTGATGCATGGATCAGTTAGACCAAATCTTATTTATCAAATTTTAAGTGCTTCACCAAAATCACCTCAATCACATCACTAAGATGTTGATTCGTTCATCCCCATTATGTCACAACTTCCCTCCCATATAAATTATGAACTTAAATTACAATAATGTATCACTTAAAAATAAAAAAGAAAATCCACTTGCCAGTTCAAGAACAGATTAGAAGAAACAATATATATATGAAAAATATCATTCGTATTCCAACTAAAGCTACTCATGATAAAAATATAGCAAAATCACTTATCAAAAAGATGGTAGTTGTCAAAAGGATGATGAACTGAACTCCTAACCCAAATTGTATAATGCATGTCTTCTTTAATATGATGCAGACATTCACATCCTTCCTAAAAGGGGTTTGTATTATTTTATCATCTGGAATTTAATTCTTACTTTATCACCCACTTCATCAAACAACTGTTGGTTTATGCCCTACAGCCAATCATTTTGGATGTAGTGTAATGACAAATTGTATAAAGGCATTCTTTATTTTGTACATGTTTAGATGTATATGATAAAGTTCATGGGATACCTGTACATTGTAAACAAAATTATAATAAGACTATAATTATGAGATTCATATTGCATTTATGTATTATTACTAAATTGCTCCTAGTTATTGTTCTATTAAGATTGGACATTAATAGAATGTAAAAAGTGTGACATCCCATTACTTATGGGAAGGTTAGAATAGTAAATAGGAGTGTTCAGTGAAAGGCAAGAGGTGCATTTTTATGTTCATGCATAAAATGGTATACACATACACATGAATAGTGATATTGTTCTGCACATGAAATTAAGTGTACATGCATTCATGAATAATTCCGGGTATAATTGGATTGAATTGTGATTTTTAGAAAATTGTGAATTTTTTAAAAGTATAAATGTTTCTATATCAAAAATATTATTGGTTAGTATAATTGTGAGATTTATGAATTTTGGTGAACTTAGGACTTACTTTTGTAATTTATAGAGTATTATGGAAAATCGGAAAAAGAAGAATAAAAATCTAATGAAGGTTTGGAGATAGTTGGGTTGTAAAGATGAGAGTTAGAGGGTGTTAGTTCAAAAGAAACTAAGTCAGAACTTAGACCTTAGGAAAGTGATAAGTGTAAAGTTGTTTTTATGATATGTCAGAAGTTTGAGTAATTCGAGAGTTAAAAAGGGGTTGGTACTTTTCCTAAGTTCTTCCCTTTTGATCATCTTCTCCAAATTTCTTCCCATACACATAGTTTTCTATCAAACTCCATCTTAGAGTTAACTCTGATTCTTCATATCCCTCACCATTTCCTTTACTCCTAAAGTGTTTCTTCTGCCTTAAGAAAAAAACCAAAAGTTGGTTAGTGTTCATAGAGGGGTACATGATTTTGCATGAAATTAAGGCTTTTGGGATAGTTGAGGATCTTGTAGTTTTTCAACAAGAAGGTAGTGAATAAATTCTTTAGAATTTGAGATTTTGAAATAAATTTGATGAGTTACTGTCATCTACATGAACATGCATTTTCATAGAATTATATTCTTGAACACTGTGATAAGGGGAAGAAAATATTGGAGATATGGTGTTATTTGGGTTATGATAGATTATTAGTGATCAGGTGTTGTGAAATGGTTCTTGGAGTCGAAATAAAAATAAAATGATGTATAAGATTAGTGTAGAGAGTTAAATATGGAAAGGTGATATGCTCTGCTTCTTGCTGAGCATGTATGAATACATAGGTGTTTATATGAGAGTTGATGAAGACTTAGAAATGTCCAGGAGCATAGACTTATCATCTATGGTTGACTATTCTATCGTCTGAGTTGACCATATATAGTCTATGTTTGACTTCTTATTGTCTGTGCTTGGCCTTTCGTCTATATTTTGCTTTTGTCTATGTTTTGCTATCGTCTGTCTTTTGAATTTCGTCTGCCTTTATCCATCATCTATGTTTTTAAGATTCGTCTACTTTCTACTTATAAGACCAAATTATAAAAATCACACTCTCTGATTTAATGTGAATAGTAGACTCGAAAGTCAGAGTTTGGGGAGAAATCTGAAATGGCTCATTAGGTTATAGAATTGGATTCAAATGGGTTGTTGAGGTATAAACCCTACAAACAATGCTACTTAAGTGAGATTTGATATTTGACTGTGGTTGTGATAACCTACATGGAAGGATACCCAGGATAGTTATGAACATGCATTGTACATAATTATTCCATATATGTGCATTAATGAACACGCATAATTGTGCAGATTGTGATATATGTGTGTATTATTTTGCTATAGAGGAACAGTTGAAACGTCAACTTCAAGACGTTGTCAGCACTTCCAAGCATTAGCTTCGGGAGTAACTTGTGAGTAACCTAGATGGTCTCACTTAATTTTTGGTTGTTTAAATTATGTTTGAAATGTTTGAGTGAATGTGGCTTGAATGTTGATTCCAGACATGGAGGTCCGATGACTATGATATTGGATTAAGATATTGAAGTGCTATTTGTATGTGAATGAGATGAAATAAGTGTGCATTTGACATGTAATTGTCATTTGATTCTTAACGAAAGTTGAATGCCGAGCTTAGGCTCGATGACTCTAAAATGTTGTCTGAATATTCATATAAGATTGTGATATATGAGATATGTAGGAATCATTGCATTTCATAAAATGCATGCTCAGATAAAGGCATTGTGATTTGAGTTTCCATTATGAAGCGCTTCCACGTAGAGCTTTGCTCCATGATTTTTCTAATTTTGCACGTAGGGCTATGTTTCGTGATTCTATCTGATTAAACCCCTTGGGCCAATATTTGTATAAGTGTGTGAGAGGCACTCGGTCACAACAATAAGAAAGAAAGTGAGTCTCATGTGTATTGCTGATGCATGATATGAATGATTGATTAAGTGTATGTGATCCCATGTGATTATATGTTACGTGAATTAATGTGATGCATGAATTGGGTGAACTATCGATGATGGTTACCTCATTGAGTTCGCAAAACTCACCAAAATTGCAATGTTGTCTTTTCAGGACCGAGAGACGACTCTATCGAGTGAGAGTTTCTACGTGATTTTGACAAGAGAAGTTATGGCTCAAAGGTCAGTCAGCTGGGATTTTTGGGCAGATTTAATAGAGTATGTATATTTTCCTCTTGCGTGTAGTATTTTTGTACTAGGTTTAATGATGTACATGTAGTAAGTGTTGAAAGATACAATGCAAAATTTCGAGTTGGTGAAATGAAATGAGGAAAATGTTAGGTTTTAAAATAATTGTGATTTCCATATGATGCTTTATAATGAATAATGATATGATGCTATGTGAAGATTATGTAGTGTTCGATAGTAGCTCACCCTTATCGTAGGATATGTACCGAAATGACCGGCGTTTCGGTATGTACCCTGCAGTTAGGGGGCGCCATAATTAGGTGGTATCAGAGCATGGTTTGGCATCTGTTGGGAAACATAGAATGTTAAGCATGAAATGTCGTGAGAAGTGCAGAAAAGTGATTGAAATTTATTGTTGTCATAGGTCATTCGTTCTAGGTGATCAAGTTGATCAACCAGTTGACCAAGGATCGGTAGGAGCTAGTAGAGAGTCCTCGGTACCTCGATTTAAGGAGATGCCTCCTAGAGTTTTTAAGAGAAGGGAGAGGAGGTATGATAGGCTACGGAAGTAGAGGGCTGTGGACTTCTATGGCAGCACAGACCCTACTAAGGTCGAGGGATGGTTAGAGAGGACAGAGAGGGTATTTGATCAGATGGATTGCGAGCCTGATGAGAGGTTCAATTATACAGGGTCTCTCCTACAGGGTCCAGCTTATCAGTAGTGGAAAACTGTTCTAGGCAGTACCACTATGCCCTACCAATTAAAGTGGGAGGACTTCCTGAGGGTCTTCAAGGAGAACTACATGCCTAAAATCTACTTGGATAGAAAGATGGAAGAATTTCTAGGTTTAAAGCAGGGTAGGATCACAGTGGCTGAATATGAGATCCGATTTAATGAGCTGATGGGGTATGCTACTGCTTTGATTCCTACAGAAGAAGACAAGTGTAGGAGGTTTGAGAATGGACTTAATATGGAGATTAGAACAAGGTTGGCACGGTAAAATCTGGGTACTTTCATGGAGTTGAGGGCTGCTTTGATTAGAATTGAACAGCTGATGACAGAGAATCAGGCTGAGATTGGACCCTTGTCTAGAGGGAAGAGACCTAGTGAGAGTCAGGGCAGTTCTGGCAAGAGATCAGTAGGTGTCAAAACAGAGGTTTCAGACCACCAGCTGGATTAAGGCAGTCAGGATTCAGACAGAGGGGTGGTTTTGTATAGTCTGGCAGTGGAAGAGGTATAACACAGAGTCAGTTACCCCAGTGTGAGAACTGTGGGTTGAGGCACGGTGGTGAGTGCTAGAGACTATCCGAAGCTTGTTATAGATGTGGCTCTTTTGATCACCAGATTAGAGATTGCCCCGTCATTGCTAGAGCTCAGTCTATGATGAGCAGGGCATCGGTGAGTGAAGCTATTATCCAGCAGAGTAGAGGTAGTGGGCTCGGATAGAGAGTTCGAGGTAGAGGTAGAGTGAGTGCTAGGAGTCCTTCTGTCAGGACTGAGGTCCGGAGCAGCAGACGACGGTCCCAAGCCCGAGTCTATGCTATAACTAGGTAGGAGGCTCAGGACTCTCCGGATGTGGTTGCAGGTGCACTTCTCATTTATGATTTTGAAGCTTTTGCACTACTAGATCCAGGGTCCACACACTCCTTTATCGCACCGCATTTGGCATGTAGGCTGCATTGTGAGAGGGAGTTGTTACAGTATGGG